>JAODAL010014718.1:0-86432 GCA_025379985.1 Phyllomedusa bahiana
GGGGGGCCCCACTTTTCTTTTTGGCTGACTGACATTTCATTCACCTGTTCGGAAAAAGCCCCTGGACAGGAAACCCCCTCTCCCCTGTGAGGGGCGCCTGCACTCGGCTAACTTCCCCTAGTTGTTGAAAGAGAGTGAAAAATGCTGAGATGATTGTGCTTTAAAAAAAGGCTGCTCAGTTTCTCTTTATGCCTTTTCCCAGTGATTCTTTTTGTAAAGGATTTGGGAAATTACTGATCCCAAGCTAGATTCACTCTTCCTTTTTTAAAAAGCCCATACACTGCTTCCCCCCCCCCCCCATATAACACAGCCTTATACAGTTTGCTTTAACTCCTGCCGGATAACAAAGGGGGGAGGTGGACAGCATGCATTTCTCACATGTGTTTCATCAATTCAGGCTGTATGTATGACTGCTTCCACCCTACGGTGTTTTGGGGTTAAAAAGCTTGTGCAGCCGGGAGCTGACGCTCGCAGACATGAGAAGCAGAGGAGGTCTGATACCTTTCCCTTCCACTAAAACCACAGAATAAGAGAGACGTCTACTGTTGGAAGACACACCACTGAGGAAAAGGGGCTCACCCCGGATTTGAAGCTGAAACAAAAGAAACAGCTCAAGTCTGCAAAACGTTTAATGACAAAACCCCCCTTTAAACTAGAATGTATTTGTAAATTTACTGTCTTTTTAAAGTAGATATTTAGTTCTGGCCAAAATTATATTTTACACCTAAGACTATAACCGTTAACCCCAGTCTTTAGTTAAATAAATGGTGACACAAGTTTAAAAAATTAAGTTAAAGGGAACCTTCATGTGGGTTTTTTTGCCTACTGAGGCGGAGTGATAGAGGAGAGAAACTGAGCTCTTGAATATAAGATAGGGTGTGATAGAGGAAAGCTGAGCTCGGTATATAAAAAAGGAGGGATAGAGGGAGAGGCTGAGCTCTGGTATATAAGGCAGGTGGATAGCGGAGAGAACGAGCTCTTGATATATTGCAGGATTAATAAAGGGGGTTAAGCTGACTCTGTGAATATTAGAGCAGGATTGATAGAGAAAGAACTGACTTGTATAATAAGAGCAGGGGGTGTAGAGGGAAAGCTGAGCTCTGTGATATAAAGACGGGTGTGATAGATGAAGAAGCTGACTCTGTGCATATAAGGCAGGGTGTGATAGAGGGGGAGAACTGAGCCTGTGATCTAAAACAATTTTATAGAGGAGAGAGGGTGACTCTGTGATTTAAAAAGCGGAGGATAAAGAAGAAGCTGAGCTCTGGGATATATAAGAGCAGGATGTGAAGAGGGAGAAGTGAGCTCTGGAATTTAAAAAGCAGGTGGAAGAGGAGAGAAGCGAGCCTGTGTATATAAGACAGGGGCCAAATTGTCCAACCTAAATCTGGAGGGCACAAAACTTGTAAGGATATACTCTCATGAGTCAGATTAGTTGCAGAGCTTTTTGTGACTTTACCATTAAAGAAAGGTATGCGAAACCTGTCTTGCTGCTGAAACAAAACCCAATCAGATGTATGATTTTCAGTCGCTCTAATTTCTGCCACAAATCTGCTGCCTGTGAAAATATCTTCAGACATTAGTCAAAAACCTTAAAATGTTGGTATCCAACTCAAGCTTCTGGGTTGTACTTTGCCCAGTCATCTTTTATACACATTACATTTTGGACAGAGTTTTGCATCTATATTCAGAAACAAAAATTAGGAGTGGATATAAAGTAAAAAAGAAATATAAATGTTTTTATTATATTTCACCCATGTTTTGGACCCAGTCCTAGTTTTGATTGAAAAATACTGATGCATAATACTGAATAAATATGCAAGGTGTGAATAAAGCCTTCGGGTCCTGCGCAAGTCCCATATTATCCCTATTGGTCTGTCCACTTTCTCTGAATATGGATCAGTAAAGTCCTTGTTAAAGAGGTATTCTTGTTTCATTGATTTAGCTTTAACTTGTAGGCAAACATAAATAAAGAATATTACCAAATACATTGCTGCTTTGATTTTGCTTTTGTTTGGGTCAGATCTTATCTCCTGCTTTTGTACACAAGCGTCCCTAGTTACCGGCCACCTCTCTCTGCTCTCATTACTACATCAGTGGCCAAGATGGTGACGTGCTCCCTGCTGTGTTCCTTATCTGAAAGATTGGTTACATAACTTACTGACGAGCCTTAAAGGGGTTGTCTCGCTACAAAGAATAGCTTTCAAATTGTAGGGAACACAAAATAAAGACATTTTCCAAATATATTGCTTTGTTCCTCTGTTTTCCCTAAGGAGATACAAGTGAATTTATGACCTCCCTGGCTAATTCAGTTCCCTCATAACCGACCTGTAAACAAATTTTCCCCCTGCTGTTTGTTCAATGAGATAACAGTGAGTGAAGTCATCAAAACAGGTCATGGCAGTGTGCTGTGCTGCTCAGCAGTAAAAAGCTTGATTTATGTAAAATAAACAGAACTGTAATTAGGGCTTTTGTTTTGGGGATCAGATAAGAAGTCCTGTTAGTAGTTTGAGAAGCTGATCTGATCGAATTAGCATCTGAAAGCATGGAGCTGTACAAGCATGGAGCTGTATGCAAATGAGTCAGTCTGAACCAGGAAGTGACAGAGTATTTCATTCATGCATTCTCTGAAACTCTGAAGGGAGACAACTCCTTTAACCCTTGAGAGCTATGTAGTCTTGTGCACTACAGTTCACAAACCTCCTTCACTCATGTCATGTCAATCATTGCTATAGACCCACCCACCAGTCTGAAGCTGCCTGTGGCTCTGTAAAACAGCGTGATGAGATAACCCCTTTAAGCATTGTGGAAAGACAAGTCTACATGCCATTGTCACCTCAGGTAGAGAACCCTATTCTACCATTCGAGCAGGACCTCTTGATTCCTTATGAAAAAGAGAACATGGTTAGCTAAGGTATCTTTAAAAATAAGGGCATTTTAGTAAAGGAAAGAAAAAAAATATTGAGATGCTTACCCAATGTATCCCTAATACCCAGCAAGCAAGCTGTTGGAATAAGCATCACAAATGATGTAATTCAGCAAAAGCCACATTGTCTGTGGGTTAAGCTATCCTTGATCTGATACAAAACTGAGCTGTACTGGAAAAGTTTGTCACAAAAATGTTTTCTATATCACATGCTGCCCAGTCCACAACAGAAAATAAACAAGCGTTGGTCACTTGCAGTTTATTAAGACCGAAATCTAATTATATAATGTAGAAACGTATGACTCTCCTCCTCTACAAGAGGCTGTTTGTTTTGTGGTATTAGGTGTTATATTTAGGAATGTTTTCAGAAATACGTAGTGCAAACTGGGCCCCCGAATATCTGGATGAATGCATAGCTAATTTTCCATATCCAGACATGAGCAGTAATGAATGATGATGGTAATCCAGGAACTTGGAGCACTGTAGCAGTGCCTGTCAGTTACCCATATTTAAATACATATATCACGGTGTGAATGTGGTTACCAAATTCTACAGATCTGCTGTAAAAAGTGCCTATTTGTGAGTGTACAAACATTATTGCAGTGTTCACCACTATCCCTGCCCAAGGTTGCCATCAGTCATCTATTAACCGTTTCAGGGCCCCATACAGCCAAATCAAATGGGGCCCCCACCCATTACTAGTTCCTATTTTTTTAACATATTAGTGGGCCCTTTTTGATTAGGGCGCCTGACAGGAATACTGCCCTATTGGCACCCCTGTCCCTGCCATATAAGGTCTTATTCATACAATGTATTTTTTTTGCGTATTCTGCATTGGCATACGCATGAAAACTGAGTGAATTACAATTTCCATTTTTTCATGGAATATGCATCGTTTCAAATCCACACTTAAAAATAAGTTGCCTGTCAGAAGCCAAATGTAGTCTTCTCTTTAGGGATACATTACCTGCATGGAAAGAAGCCAGAGAACAATTTGGCTTCTCTTTTTTTGGGGGGCTCTAAGTATCTCCTGCTCTGGAATCATTTGGAGTTTTTGAAGGGATCCGAGAATCAGAGGTCTGCCAGGTGGAGAGAGAGAGGTGTTACTTGTGGCCAAGCAGCTTTTTTTATAGGTAGGTTTTTCACTTTGCAGGAGTTGGAAGACACTTACAAATTACCAGCAGGTTATTATTTTGCTTCTTTACAAACCGTCAGTTTCTTGAGAAATTTTAAGAACCATTTTAAAAGGGTTGTCTCACCACGCTGTTTCACAGAGCCACAGTCAGCTTTAGACTCACACTGTAAGGTTATGTTCAGATGGCGTCTTGCAGTCATATAGCGGTGTGTACCGCTATACGCCTGCTGGCCAGTGCGTACTAAGAGTGCTCTGGTCGGCACGGAAAAAGTGACATTGCTTCTTTGTAAGGGCGCTCTGTATGCGTTGGGAAATATGTCTGAAAATCATAGCACTCAATGAGTGTTATGATTTTATTATATTTATGGGGCGTACTACAGGTATATTGCAGAGCAAATACGTGACGAAGTACGCCCTGAAAAATACACCGTGTGAGCATATCCTAATAATATAAAAAGTTAGGGCTTTTTCACACAGAGTTTTCACTCTGTGTTACAAGCGCTTTTTAGATCCGTCTCGGACACCGACAGGACGAACCCAGAGACGGATCTAAACAATTAGCAGTGAGATTATCACTGCGGACTATGAGGAAGACGCAGCGGCGTTCACATGAGTTAAAGAGTTATGTAGTGGGTGGCACCGCGATCCGGCCCGTGGGCTGCGGGCGCGCCCGTGCCCTCTCCCCGGGGTGCCTGCCAGGGACGGTTAGCACCGATGGCCGCGGGACGAGCCGCAGGCACACTCGCCCTCTGAAATCCCCCACCCAAAACCCCGTTTCCCGTTTCCTTTCCCCGTCCCCCTGCCGGCCGAGGCGCCCCCGCCGGGCCCCTCCTTCTTTTTAAATTTAAAAGGGGCCCCGCGCCAAAATTGGGGTGATTTTCTGGGGACTGCCCCTATAAATGGTTCGGCCCAAGTTTCTTCCTTTTTTGGATCATTTTTGCCTCTTTCCCCCAAAAAAAACGTTCTTTAAGTGGTTTTTTTGCCTTGGGCCCTGGGACCAGACCCAGGGCCGTTCCTAGGGTAAATTTTTACTCAGGGCGAGGGGAAGAAAAATTTTGCCCCCCCCCCCTCCCCCCATGTAACACAATGTGTCATTTAAAAAAAACCTGATCCCCATCAACCAAAGCAAAAAATATCAGAAAGCTTTACCACAATGTGCTTAAAATATCAAATTTCAAAATAATGTCATACTTTAAACCCAAAAAACCCCTGCCAAAAACCCCCAAACCCGAATTTCCCAAAAACACTAAGAACCACATATCACCACACCCCAGTGACCGAAAATACAAAAAACATCAAGACCACATACACCAGCCCCCTAGTGGACGGAAAAAAATACAAACTGAACCCTTACTGAAACCAATTTTACTTCAACCAAAATACCCCAGCAAAACAAAGGGGGGATACCACTGTAAAACAGGCCTGAGACCCTATAAATGGTTACAGTAAAAATTATACAAATGACCACAGGAGACGTCTCCCGAAAGTTTTTTTCTCTTCTCTTCTTCTTTTCCATCTCTCCCAGGGGCCAAAAGACGACTATCCCGAAATCTTCAAATGAAAAATTTTTCCAAAAAAAACATCTTAGAAATCCTCACTTTAAACAGCGCTTCCAAACCCCCTTCCTATTTCTATACAAACCCCCATCAAAAGCATCTCATATGGTTTGCCATGTAAAAATGCCCCCCCGAAAACCCTGTAAATACCCCCTAAGCAAGGTATTTGGGCCCCCCGTACCATGGAAGGCCCCCCCTAAAACCCGTAATTCCCCCCGGGGACCCTTTTAAATTCCCCCCTAGCCATTGATGCCCCCCCGTTAAACCCGTGAAAGCCCCCCTTTTGCCAGTGAAACCCCCCGGGAGCCATGATGCCCCCCTGAGCCAGTGATGCCCCCCCTTTTAACTATTTTGCCCCCCCTTGTAACAGTTGATGGCCCCCCCGTAGCCCCTGGGGCCCCCCCCTTTTACCAGGAAAGCCCCCCTTTTTTGCCAGGATTTTCCCCCTAGTAGCCAGGATTCCCCCCCCGTTTGCCAGGGTGGGGGCCCTTTGTAGCCAGGAAAGTCCCCCTTGTAGCCAGGGTGTCCCCTTGTAGCCAGTTAAGCCCCCTTTTAGCCAGTGATGTCCCCCCTTTTAGCCAGGGTGCCCCCCTTGTACCAGTTTATGCCCCCATTGTAGCCAGGAATCCCCCCATTGAAACCAGGATGTCCCCCCATTGGGACCAGGATGGGCCCCCCTTGTACCAGGGGCCCCCATTGTAACCAGGAGCCCCCATTTTTAGCCACACAAAGCCCCTGTAAGTAATTCTAAAATAACAAAAAAAAAACCACCTGGGCCCCGCGTCCCCCGGGCCCCCCGCTGCTCACGGTGGGGGCTGCAGACGGTGTAAGCAGGTGGGCGTCATCACCGCTTACCTGCCAAAGCAGCTCCCAGGGATCTTTCCCCGGGCCGGGGAAAAGCTGCCCGCCAGGAAATTGAGCGTCGCAGGGGGGGTGGGTTTAAACTGTGCCCCCCTGCGACGCTGTTTATGAAATCAACGCTCAATGGCGCCGATAAAAACCCGGGGGGGAACCCGGAAAAGGAAAAGTTCCGTCCCGCCTCCTCCCTGCAGCTGCTGGCTTGCGCGACGTTATAAAACAGTCGCGCAGAGTCAGGGGGCGATTCTGAAGTCGGGCAGGGCGAGCGGTAGCGGCGCCCCCCGCGGGTGAGCGGAGCACCGGCGCCCCGGGTGATCGCCCGCTCTGCCCGCTACCTAGGAACGGCCCTGACCAGACCTCTTGCTACGTTTCTCGACTCCGAACCTCTGCTGCCTGCCCTGACCTTCCTGCCTGCCCACGACTACGGTTCTTGTCTCACGATTCTGTACCTCGCTGCACCTCGGCCGCCACCACAAGCCCGCCGCGTCAGGGGTAGCAACCTGGTAGAATCCCGCCGCAGCAAGTCCATCCCGCTTTGCGGCGGGCTCTGGTGAAAATCGGGACCTACTTAGACTCCGCTCCCTGGCGCGGTTGTTGCCATCGCTTGCGGTGGCCCAGTGGATCCACTACCACATCCGTTACAAGTTAAAGCTTTCCTGTGGTACTGATAACACTCTGCAGGGAGTAACCTCGCCATCATTGGACAGCAGCCTGGAGCTATCAGAGCAGAGATGGTTAGTAACCTAGAGAAACTTGTGTACAGTACACAAGCAGTGGATAAAATCTCCTTTATCTCCTGAACAAATCAAAATCAAACCCGCAACATATCTGGTAATAGTCATTATTTGCCTTTGCCTACATGTTTAAAGCTAATCATTGTGGTGAGAAAACCCCTTTAAGAACAAATTAAAATCCAATAAATGTAATATTCTGGCAGGCACCCTTTCCAGAAAAAAATAGATTATCTTTCTCATACTGATTCAATTTCTCTAGAGGGTTCATTGCTTTTCAAAAATGGTGCCTTGAGTTACAAGACTCAGAGATACATACAAAAGTCTCATAGAGTATTGTTTATAGGGCAGTGTCAAATGAGAGGTGGAAAGAATTTTAAACTGATGTATATTGCCATCTATGGGTTCTTCTTCTTTTTTGAAGTTTTACTTCATGTGACTATGCCCCAAATAGATTTGCTTGCCCAAAATGCCAAATGCATTGGAATGTTCTGAAACTAAAATTTTGATCTGTGGTCAAGAATCTAATTAATTGTATTTGGGACAGTACCATTCCAAACAATACCAATTATGGTCCTCTCTGAATGCCTTCAGCCTTCTGTACCCTTCATCACACAGGTAATGACATGAATGAAACATGATCTCCTCCTAAATGGAGTGAAAGGTATATAGAGAAGTTTTAAAAAATATTTCTAATATGGAAGGCTTTTTGCTGCATCAATGTTTTTTTTTTTTTTTGGTGTGTTTTTTTTTTTTTTTGGTGTGGTTTTTTTTTTACAGATCATCTTTTACTGTCGAGTCCTTTGCATTTTCTACTGGACATTGTACTGGTGGATACCGTACCTTATCTATGGACTGTTTTGCCAGAATAACTTTTTATTGCCCCCTAACGCTACGGACACACAGCAGCAACAAAATAGCGGTCAGACTATCCGATCAATATTTTATCATTTTTTTTTAATGTAAAGGTGGACAGTTTTCTGGCCGCGGTTTACGGATTCAGCCGTACCCTTTTACAGTGAGCAGTTCATGTTCTGCCCAAAAACCGGGTAGAAGAATGAACATGTTCTAATTTTTTTTAGACGGTCGGATTTGCCGTCAGAAAATCCGAGTTGTGTAGACTACAGTTCAGATTTTCTATTAGTCTATGAGGATGTTTTGACCTTCGGTTTTCGGATTTGAAAACGATCTGTAAACCATTTTGAAAATGCGACTGATACCAGTGCCGTGTAGACATACCCCAACACATCATACTTGATTATATGCCTTTCCTACCTACATCCCCCGACTACAGGTCAATTGTTCAAACCATCTAAACCATGTTCCACCTGAACATGGCTTTTCCTGATACAATGATATGATCATGGCCCAAAAAAAAAATTGTCTTTGAAGTCGCAATGAATTAAATAAAGCTTGACAGGATTATATATATATATCTGTGTCCCATAGAAGTTATGGAAGTAACAGCAGTTATGGTGATGTGAATTGGAAATTTCATGTATAAAGCAATCCCTCAGCTGCATAAACATTACTTATTTTCATGTTCCATAATAATTTATTACTATGCTTTACATCAGTTGTAAAACATTAAAACTTTCCTATTGAGATGATTTACTATAATTTCATGACTATTCCATCAAATTAAAGCAAAGTTCACATACTGCAGTTTAGTCATGGTTTGCCCTTTCCAAAGGAAAAAAGGAAAGGTTTAGGAAAAATGTATCCTCATGTCTTTGCAGTTCTTTTTCTTTTTGTTCATGAACAAAAAGAAAAAGAAAAAATTATTCCTAAGCAGCATCTCATCTGCTCAGCCTCAGATATTTTCAATGTTGACAGATTTTTTTTTTTTTCTTACAAAAACTCTTAAATATAAAAGCCCACAAAGTAAAGTTTTTTGGGGAGAGGTTCATTATGGATAACTGTACCCCTTGTCTGATGTTATCAGAGTATCAAACTAATGTCCTTACTTTAATAGACCTATCATATTGAAGGGTTCTCGTTCTCCTCTTGCCACAACACACTATCGTGCGTGGTGCCATACATTTACATTTCAACACCCCAACCACAGCAATGGCCTGGATTGGAGATCATACACTTCATCGTGATCAGGATGCCTATTTAAGGGAGGCAAATATATAACCAAAGTTTATTTGTATAGTGCTGCTTTAATTTATACTTTAATCTCTTTCTGACCATAGTTACATAATTTGTAAAGCCGAAAAAAGACAAGACGTCCATCCAGTTCAGCCTGTTGTGCTAACGTGTTGATCCAGAGGAAGGTAAAAAAAAAACATGAGGTAGAAGCCAATTGTCCTCATTTTAGGGAAAAAAATTCCTTCCCGACTCCAATCTCGCAGTCGGAATAATCCCTGGATCAACGCCCCTTCTCCAGAATCGTAGTCATTATAACTTGTTATATTATCACGCTCCAGAAATGTATCCAAGCCCTTCTTAAACTCTGTTAGTGAATTCACCATGGCAAGTTCCTCTGGCATAGAGTTCCACAGTCTCACTGCTAATGCAGTAAAGAATCCCTTTCTATCTTTATGTAGAAACCTTCTTTCCTCTAGACATAGAGGATGCCCTCTTGTTCTGGATACAATAATTGGTATAAATATATCTTGGGAGAGATCTCTATATTGACCTTTAATATATTTATTATGTCCCCCCGAAGCTGTCTTTTCTCTAAACTAAATAATCCTAATCTTGCTAATCTTTCTGGCTATTGCAGTCCACCCAGTCCTTTTATTATTCTTGTTGCCTGCCTTTGTACCTGTTCAAGCTCTATAATGTCTTTCATGTGCATGGGTGCCTAAAACTGTGCACAATATTCACCATGTATAGGAAAATTCTCATTTATAGCTTGAGCCTAAAAAAACAGTCAAAAACCTAATATTTTGAGCTTTCTACAATTTCATCCAGCCTAGACAATCCTGTGTAAACTAAAACAGCAGCACAAGTCTCATGTCCTTAGATTCTATTACAATGTACTACAGGCTACAGCTGATTGCTGGCCAATTGTTGTTGGACCCCTTTTAACAAAAGCGTTTTCTAGCATATAAAAAAACTTTAAAAGGGTTATCCATTTATTTAAAAAAAAAAAAATTAAGCTGTTGCTGTAATAACATAAAAAATCAAACTCCGCAGTTGTGTGCCGTGGCCTAAAATTACTGCTTGGAAGGGAACGCTCCATGTGGTGATGTCAGGCAACAGCACGTAATCACTACCGTCACGAAGCAGCCAGATGTTAACTGAACACCAGTGGTATTTGGGGATTAATCCATCCTTGCAGATCACGTATTCCCATACATGCTTATTGTCTTCCTTGAGGTAGATGGGATCTTCCAGCAAGACAATGCGACATGTCAAACAGCTAAAAATGTCCAATATTAGCAGAAAGAGCATGACCAAGACTTCTAAGAACCAACCTAGCTCTCTAATTCCCAAAAGTTGAACCCAATTAATCTTCGTGACCAGCTTGATCATGGTATTCGCTTTATGAATCCTCCCCCATGAACTATCAACCCTCCAGGAGCCATGGGATGCACTGCAGTCAGATACCCATGACCACCTACCACGTTCTTACAAATCACTCTCAGCCATCTTGCTGCTGTCCATGCTGCACACAGTGGTTACTCAGTATATTAGCTGGTAATCAGCATGTTATAGGCATAATAAAAAATATCTGAAGGATATAAAATTTGTTAAACATGCCCTCAGTTAAACAATAACACACAACAGATTCCATTGTATCATTATACAAAAACTAGGCCAAAATGAAAAATTAAGTAAACTCTTACTAGTTTCATGGAAAAAGAGGATAAATAGAAGCCAGGTGCTGTTAATTAAATGCCCTTTAATAACTGATCATCGGGATGTGTGACTACCTCCAAAAAACATTGTGCCAAAGTGGAATGATATCGGCAATAACCTTAAAGAAGCAATTATTGCTGTCCATCAATCTGGGAAATAATTTGATGTCCATCATTCTATAGTAAAAAAAAGATTATTCACAAGTGGGAAAACATTCAAGACAGTTGACAATCCTCCCAGATGTGAAAGTTCCAGCAAAATTACCTCAAGGTTATACCTTGCCATGCTCAGCGAAATTGCATAAAACCAAAAAGCCAAATCTTAGACTCCACAGGCCTCAGTTAGCATGTTAAATGTCATGATCGTACAATTAGAAAAAACTGAACAAGAACATGGCAGCATGGCTTAAGTTTCTAAAGTTGCATAGGAGAAAAACACAAGACCTCTTAAACAATGTCCTTTGGACAGATGAGACCAATGTGGAAATGTTCAGCCATAATGCACAGCGCCAGTTTTGGTGAAAACTAAACAAAGCTTACCAGGACAAACACCTCATACCTACCATCAAGCATGGTGGTGGAGGGGTTATGATTTGAGCTCACTTTGTAGCCTCTTTGCAGTCATTGAGCAACATTGAACATCATCTATCCAACAGCCAAAGTTTGGCCAAAACTGGGTCAGGCAACAAGATTCCAAGCCCACCAGCAAATCTAAAAGAGAATAGCTGGGAAAGAAAATAATTAAGGATTTTCAATGCCCCAAAGTCCAGATCTGAACCCAATTGAAATGCTGTCGCAGGACCTTAAAAGAATGTGTGTATAAACAAATGGCCACAAATCCCAATTAACTGAAGCAATTTTGAAAAGAAGAGTGATCCAAAATTCTCCGTAATCGGTGCCAGAGGCTGATAAAGATATACAGAACCTGATTAGTTAAAGTTATGGTTCTTGAAGGTGCTTCTACAATCTATTGATTCCTGGGGTGTACTTGGGCTTTTCAATCTAGTTTTTTTTTTTTTTGTAAAAAAAAAAAAAAATAACATAGTAGAATCTGTTCTGTTTTGTTGTTCATCTGAGGTTGCATTTATAATTTAAAGCTTTTCCAAGGAGCAGATGTTTTTATTATGTCCGGATATGAATTCAAAGAAGATGTATTTCTTTTTCTCATAACTAAGGGGAAAAAATGCATTAAAGGGGTATTTCCACCATGCAAAATTGTCATGGGAAGGTTAAAAATAGAATACTAAACATTTACTCAAATTACACATATTAAAAAGTCTCTACTGTTTTGTTGAACTTACTTCATGAATCCATAGTGTATTGCTAGTCTCTATGGGATCTGACTGGCACTGCTAACTTTGCAGTGCTGCTCCAGCTTTCGCACAAAGATCTTCTTTGTCCAGCCATGTTTACTCCGGGTCCCTACCATCGCACAGTTTTCCTAATGCCTTATCAGTACCAGTGCTCCAGGGCATGCTCAGAAGCCCTGGAGCATTTTAAAACGGTTGCTTTGATTTGGCCGCTCTGTAATCTGCCACTGCACATACTGTATATTCAGAGAATTTATCTGCATCAGGAATGGACAGACAGAATTACAACTTCATGGCATCTGGGTGCACTTAAGGCATCAGCAGAACACAAGAAAATCTGGAAATCAGAAAGTGGGAACACCTCTGTTAGTTACTCAGGAAATATTCATATCTGAATACACTTTCAGACCCCTTGATGTTCAGTTTACAGCTGGCCCCTAGTGTCAGATTATGTCATTTTTGCATTTGTGCTTGTCTAGAGTCCACTGCAGGTACTGTATCCTCTTTCTACACTCGTACTTAGCCCGGGTCTTCCCCTTGCAAACTGACTTGTGTGTGCATTCTCTCCTATCTACAGCATGTATAAGCTCCCCCCTCATCATGCTTTGATTTACCGGGGCTCCCGTATCTGCTGTTTTTTTTTTTGTTTTTTTTCTTTAAACTATGAGAAGAGAAGAGAAGGGTAGAGAGCCTGTCCAAAAAAAGAAGGAATACTTTGACAGATTTGTCTGAGATTTAGCAGTACTAGGTGGATCTGTAAGAAACTTCACTGCTTCAAAATGTTAGGAGATTATAATTAAGACTATTTAGAGAGTTGTCTAAGTTTTCATTTCGGAAGTAAATGAACAATGTAAAAGGTTTCAGTGTAAAAGTATGCATATATTTGAAACCGACATGTTTTCTTCAGACTACATTAAGTTCAAAATAGTTGTATACAGATCATGAACAACAATGGAGCTAACCAGACTTGACCTAAAATAATAAATTTAAGTTGCTGCTGCTGTAATAAAATAAAAAAAATCATACTGAGTATGCCACTTGATTGAGAGTACCTTCCACATGGAGCAGTGGGCCCAGAAAATGCCATGAAAACCTTCCCCTGACCATATTGCTTCCACCACCAGCTTGTTGGTTGCAGGATGTTTTTCATGTGACATGCCGACGTCCATCCATTCAATAAAGTAGAAAATGTGACTCCTCAGAGAAGGTATATGCCAATCCGTGGAGGTCCAATTGCAAAACGGCCATGAAAATAGACGCCTTTTTCTGTTGATGTAAATTCTTTATCAGAGGTGCAGTGACCACCTATCTGCTTTGGAGCCAATAGAGTAGACGCAGTAGAGTTTGCTGAACTGTTGTTTTATACACATGTTTGGTAGCCCCTGGTTAATTTTGGCAGTAAGCTGCTCCATGGTAGCGTATCATTCCTCACCTGTGCAGCCAACGTTCACCTACCACATTAAGGCTATGTTCACACGGCTTAAAATGGGCCGAAGTGCGCAAATTACGGGCTGAAAACGGCCCATTCATTACGGTAATCCACAGTTCTCATAGAGAACTATGGATTACGTCTCCTCTCCCTGTTCGGCGAATACGCCGAGGGGGGAGATAATTGACATGTCACTTTCTAGCGGCGTATACGCTCCGCTAGCAGTGATTCTCTATGGGCGGCCCCCCGCTCCCGCCGACGGCCACACGGCGTAACTGCGGGGCGTAATTACGCCCCGCAGTTAAGCCGTGTAAACATAGCCTAAGGGCACATGACGTTACACAGTTTTCACATTGCTTATTCACAATGGCACCATTTGTCCCCTCACAATACTTGCACCGCAGCCTTTTACACTTTATATACCCACCAAGCCAGTTCACAACACGTGACTTCCTCCACGTTGAAAGTCGGAGGTGGTCATAATAATGTGACTTGAATGTGTATGTAATGCCATAGAATTCAAAGAGCGTTCTTTCTATTTCTCATGACAGTATTTAAAAAATAAAAAGGAAAAAACTTTTTCCATGCCATAACCCTAAAAATGTACATGGGATGCTCTCCTTATTTCTATTAACCCCTTAACGACCGCACACCATCTTTTGACGTCGGCTGGTGCGGGTCATTCGTCTGCAGCAACGTCTTTTGGTGTCGCTGCAGACATCGGGGTTTGTGCCGCCCGACACCGCAACTGCGCTGGGATCGGGGCTGTACTACACAGCCCTGATCTCGGAGCATCTCCTGCGAGCACCGGGGAGCGGAGGAAACCTCCGCAACCCGGTGCTTTAATTTGATTGCGGTGGTGCGTTACCGCAGCGTAATCAAAGGTTATCCTGCTCTGTCGGGTGATTGGAATGCCCGGTGACCCGACAGAGCTCGGGGAACAGTTGCACAGTCAGCCCTGGGGACCTAGAGTGGCCCCAGAGCTGTCTGTGTAAGAAGCCAGTGACCTGGGCACACTGTGTGCTCTCCAGATCACTGCCTGTGTCAGACTGGCACAGATTATTATGTATTAGCATATATGAATATGCTAATACATTACAAGTGTTAAAAAAAAAAAAAAAACGTTATCCCTTCAGGGGATTAAAAAAAAGTAAAAAAAATATAAAAAGTGTAAAAAAAAATGAATAAAAATAAATAAATAATTAAATAAAAATAAATATTTAATAAAAAATAATTGTGCATACATTACACACAAAAAACCTACACATATTAAGAATCCACACAACCATAATAACCTTAGAAATTACTCTTACAAGTTAAGTGTGGAATGTGAATGGTGTAAAAAAAATTATAAAAAAATTACACAATTAGTTCCTAATAACCTTAAAACTCTTACCCCAATTAAAGTAAACTTGTATCAAATAAAACGAGGCCTCATACAACTGCGTCATTGAAAAAATAAAAAAGTTACAACTGTTGAAACGCAAGGAGGCAAAAACTAAAATAAAATGTTCTGGTCATTAACTACTTTTCAGCCCTGGGGCTTAAAGGGTTAAATTATATGTTCCAAAATGTTCTGTGTGCACTCATATGAGCAATTTCAATCAGTTGGATGCAGATGAGCTATTATTCTTTCTGTGCAGTTAGTACTCATTAACTGACAGCAAACAGAGATTTATGTACAACCATGCAAATTTTTGACATAAAATGGTGCATGAGGGATATGCCTATTGCAGATTCAGTCTTCCCAGCCTGGTGCAGGGCTACAATTTTGTTTCTGGTGTCCTTCGACAGCTCTTTGGTCTTCACCATAGTGAGTTTGAAGTGTGAGGCCTGTTTAAACACGTGTAATTGACAGGCGTGTTCCCCCTCAATACGCGGTGGCGGCTAAGTGGGGGAAATTTGACAATTGTGGCGGCACTAAACTCCCACGCCCATAGACTACTAATTTCCAAACGCTTGTATAGGCTTATTTGATTTCACATACAATGTAGGAAGTAATAATGGGTCCTCTTTATTCTTCAATATACCGTAAGAATTGGGCCCCGTTTTCGACGGCCATAATTCGGGGCCCTCCTTTCTATATTAACCTTTTACGCGCCATTTTGCCGGTGAACAGTCCAAAACTGTTTGAAAGGTTTCTTAAAATGACCCGCAAACCCAAAGGTGCCATTCTAGTGGGGAACTTTACAATTGGGGGGGAAAAAATTTTTTTTCCCCCTGTAATAACCTTTTTTTTTTATTTTTTTTTAAAAAAAGCAGTAGGCTTTGTTTTCTAAACAGTACGGTTGAAGTAGTTTAAAAAGGTAGGTCCCTCGTTTAGTTTCTCCTTCAATATACCGGCAGACATTGCCGTGTCTTTTTCGTATCTTTTTTGGATCTGGCCTGTTTAATGAGGATCCCCCCATTAAACTATCTTTCCATTTATTATAAGCGGGAATGCCTCCGTCATATAACCGCTTTAGGAGAATTTCTTTAAGGCCATTTAAAACCCCCACTAATGCGGTCTGTTAATATAAAATCAATTTTTATGCAAATCTGTAGCACAATAACTGAAACATCTTCATTTGTATGAAGCACTGAAACGACAAATGTATATGTAATATATCAATGTTGGTTTCTGACATTTCCCACCACCAGCACTGTTTATGTATGAACCCCTTTATGTTTCCTGCTTAGTGATAGCTAAATGTTCCTCCATTGAATGTTAATGATGAGAAAGTGTTCTGCTCTTGTACAATGTATGGAAAGTTCCGATCTCTTATAACTGAGATGTTAGAACTTTAATAAAGTAGAACATTGATGCAGTAAATGGAGGAGTACAGAGTATATTTTGCCTATCAGATTAGCAGCACATATTGAATACATTGACTTGAGCAAGACTTGCTACCAAGCAGGGACTTTTCTCATAACCTTTGATACCACCTACGCAAGCAGCGCAACTGCAAGACATTCTGCTGCTTGAAATAACCACAGCACAGGCAGCCAGCCAGCTTTGTTTTAGGGGAAAACTACATTTAAAATAAATAAGATTTTCAGTCTGAGGATATTCAACCTTTAACCCTTTATGTCCTAGTGTGCAAATTACTTCTAACAAGGTCTACATTTTTTTTGCAAACGAGTTCACTAGTATTTACAGTATAAAACATATATGTTTTGTGCACAGAAGTAAATGTCATAATGGCAACACTACATATGGCTACAAATGATTTAATCATTAGAAATGCTATGCCCTTGCCTTTTAAGTGGTAAGCCTCCCATTTATGGGATGTTCATGGTTACAGAGTAAGGCTATGTTCACATGGCTTATTTCGGGGCGTATTTACGTCCGCAAATACGTCCCGAAATACGTTTCAAATACGTGTCACAAAGTGTGGCACGTATTTCGCGTCGTAAATACATTCCCCATTCTTTACTATGGGGATTAACATTGCGAAATATGCCTCAATAAGTGACAGGGGACTTAATTTTACGATCGTATTTACGGAGGTATTTACGCCCGCAAATACGTCGCGAAAATACACCTCGTGTGAATGACGAGGCGTATTTTACACTGGAATCAATGCTAATCTAATTGTTCATTATTTGAAACGTATTTCGGGACGTATTTGCGGACGCAAATATATCCCGAAATAAGCCGTGTGAACATGGCCTAAGGCTATGTTCACACGGCTTAAATGCAGGGGGCGTAATTACGCCCCGCAATTACGCCGTGTGGCGGGGGCAGGGCAGGTGTGTATACGCCGCTGGTAATTCACATGTCACTTATCTCCCCCTCGGCGTATTTGCCGAGCAGGGAGTGGAGACGTAATCCATAGTTCTCTATGAGAACTGTGGATTACCGTAATGACTGGGACGTTTTCAGCCGTAATTTGCGCACTCTGGCATGTAATTACGGACTTAAATACGTCCACTTTTAAGCCGTATGAACATGGCCTTAGAGGTTTTTCAGATTGGGTCCATCTTTTGGAAACAACATTAGTGTGAGTATTTATATTACAGATGCAATATTTACACCACACAATAGTCTTTCCAAGGACATTCTATCTTGAAACCACACCCGCCATGCAATGTCACAGACACTACCGGTCTTCAGCTTATGTGATTGATGGAAGATCCAACCAATTTTCATGAATATTTTACTTGTAAAACAGTTGTATTGGTTAAATGCATGCACTAAAAGTGCCTCTCTACATTACATTACGTTGGGGTACTACATGTCCTGTACTGCTTTTATGCATGAGGTGCTCTTCTGGACACCAGGTGAGGGCCCCATTTTTTTTTCTTTTGGCACAGTGTGTATAAAGTACATATCCCAAAGAAGTTCCTGTCCTCAACATGGAAAGTGATTTCCAATATCCCGCAGCTCTTTCTGATGTTATATGTAAAGACTTGCATTATCTAGTTATCTGTTTTTTTTCTTTTTTCTTTTGCATTATGTAGGGCGACATTTTGGGGCTTTAGAACCAATTTCCATAGATTTATGGTTTCAACATACAGTTGTCACCCCAGATGAGTTCTGCATGTGTGTTTACTTTGCCAAAGTGAGCTTAATGGAAGACAACCAAGTTTGAAACCACTCTTGATAGCAAATCATAGAAAACCAAGATTGGAATTTTCATATTGACAAGTCAAGCTTCTGGGAAAATGACCTTTGGATAAAGAAGACAAAACTGGAGCTTTTTGGAAAGTCAGACACAAAAATGAAGTCTACAAATAAAAGAACATTGTATCTAATGTCAAACATGGAGGAGGCGCGATTATGTTTTAGAGGCTGCTGTGCTGCTTTTTGCACAGGGTGTTTTGAATCTGTGCAGGGTACAATGAAATCTCAAGACTAAGGCCTCGTTCACACGGCTTATTCGGGCGGTGCTTGGCGCTGTACTGCACGCCGTATTTGCGCTGCAGTACGGCTCCAATCCGTCCGAGTAACTATGGTAATCCACAGTTCTCATAGAGAACTATGGATTCCGTCTCTCCTCCCCACTCGGCAAATCCGGCGCGAGGGGAGAAAGTGACATGCACATTATTTTACGGCGTGTACGCGCTGTAGATAATGACAGTCTATGCACGGCTTGCACGGCTGCCGGCGTAATTGCGGGGCGAAATCCGTCCCCGCAATTACGTCGGCAATAAGCAGTGTGAACTGTGTCTAACAAGGCATTCTGGAGCGAAATGTGCTGCCCTGTGTCAGAAGGCCTGGTCTCAGTCATAGGTAATAGTTCCTTCAATAGGTTAATAATAAAAAACACAGCTAAAAGCACATGCCCAGACATCACACATTATATATATATTATATATATATATATATATTTTATATATATATATATATATATATAAAATCTCCTCAAATGTTGGAAAGAGGTTGTTTTGCACATTTGGCTAGGACTCCCTCTTTATTTTTAAGGCATTTTGTACAGTGTATATTATACAGTATATTTGTTACATGTTGTATATGCGCTGGGAAAGCTTTTGGCTTTGGAGGGAGCAGTTCTATTGGCCCCTATGAACTGATGGAGGACAAAGTGTGTCCTCTTAGCATCTGGTATGTGTTGTTATACCCTTTTTTAGCATTATGGTAAAAGACAGTACAATTCCTTCTACATCAAGTTACCGTAACATATGTCATGTGATCTCTATGGTTGATGTATGCCGCTAAGGGACAATAAAGTGTCATTTTCCAGAGCCTTATGTTGTGTACATAGCCTTACTGTGGATGATACTTGTAGTGGGTGCCTAAATTATGCCCAGGGCAGGCCATTATCTTTGATCTAGTGCTTATAACACCTCATGGATATGGAATGGCTGTGTGCAGGAGGCTTTATAACAGCACATGAAATCATATGAATCCTATAAGGTGTTTTATTCTCTTGTTTTTAAACACTGGAAGCCTGTAAACAATGTTTACCACTAAGGGTATGTTTTGCCGCGTAATTGCGGGCGTATTTTGCCGTATATTGCACTTAATACATGGCGAAATGCGCCTCGCAATTACAGTAATCCATAGCTCTGATAGAGAACTATGGATTACGCCTCGTCCCCCTGCGCGTACAATACCATCGCATTGAGATAAGTGACATGTCAATTATTTGCGGCGATTACGCGCCGTGAGTAATGAATGTCTATGGGGTCGGCAGGCTGCTGGCCCCCCCGTGCTTCGGGAATACGCACTGATCAGCACGACTCCCAAATCACCCAGCGTATTGCGCCGCATACTGTGAACATACCCTAAAATGCTTCACGGGTCCTCTCAATGTATCCTTTCAACATAGGTTCTAAACGTGGGGTGAAAACATCGTTACACTGGTATACCACACACTAAAATAATTTGAAACCATGTCTGAAAAGAATATAATTTTCTACTTTTTTAGAACATTTTGTGTTTGAGGAAAGCTGTTCAGGTATTTAACAGCCCATCAGCTTGACTTACTAACCAAAAATCTATAGACTTTGCTAAGAACATAATCCCTTTCCTTACAATCTGGCATTGTGTATAACGGTTGGGCCACAGGAAAGCCTGTAACTATTTATATATCTTTGCAACCACTAAAAACAGTCTGTGGTCCCAGCGCCTACTTCACTGAATGAGGTGTTATTATCATCTATATGAAATGCAGCCTATTGGATTAAATAAGTGAAAACTAAGACGGTATAAAATAATGAGCATCTGAAACTAACAATAGCATATAAAATGGAATTACACCTGATTTGAATACAATTACTTTAGTATCATAGAGTTGCCAATGGTAAAATTTAGGTATATGTGCCAGTGATCGATTGTCCTGAAATTTGCCAATATTTTTTTTAGTATGCATTCCACATAACAATTGTAATAAGATATGTGTAATATGTGTCCTGTAGTTTTTCATGGGAAATTTGCTTATTAGCTCATATGTTGCAGTTTATTTCAATGCTAATTTCAAATCAGCGTCTTTAAAATAACTAGAGACCTGTTACTTCTTGAAATAGATTCCATGCAGAGTCTTTCTAATGAAGTCTAAGGGGCCATTCACACGGCTTATTTTGCCGCGGATTGGCGCCGTACTGCGCGCCGGATTTGCGTTGCAGTATGGCGCCAATCCGTCGCAGTAATTACGGTAATCAACCGTTCTCATAGAAGTCACCTGCACAGTATCCAGGCGCAATACGCGCCGTGGATAATGTAAGTCGATGGGGCCGGCGGGCCGCGCCCCCGCCCCTTATTCAAGCCGGAATTGCGAGCGCAATCCGGCTCGCAATTACGGCTTGAATAATTTTTAAAAAAAATAAAAATTATTTAAAAACGGCAAGCAAGAATTTTGCCCATTTTGAAACCTACAAATGTAAGGCAGCAGAGTATACTGGAGAAGGGGATTCATGTTGACACCCTCATTCAAGTTAAACATCATGGAAAGTTTTAGAGATTAATTTTCTTAATCGGCTCCATTCACTCACTATGGAGCGCAAGGCTTCCTGTCTGTCAGGACACAAAATCGGGGAGCGGTGGGGAGAAAGGGGCAATTATCATTCTTCTTTTTTTCTATTTTTCCTACCTTGGCCAAATTTGAATATAATTTTATTAAAGTGGACAACACTTTCGGGACTCATGAAGTACGGTAGTCTGTACAGATGGCTAAATGTAGCCCCGTTGACTTTGAAGTAGAGACATAGGTAGCTTTCAATGATTCCCTTGTCAGAGCAGTCATGGTCCCACATATAGTTGTGAAGAACACAGGCAGCTTTGATGACCTTCTTAACTGTTGTCTCATTCAGCTCCATTGCATAATGAAAACCCTCCACATACTAGTCATAATTTCAAAGCACTCCACAGAACTTTGAAGCCGTGTCAACCTTGTGTTTAAGACTCTGCTGAATATTCAGTCCCTTGAGCATAGCAGGTTTGGCACCAGCAGAAGGGCCTCATGAAGCACCATGACAAAAAAAGAACTATGTGTATGGTATCTCAAAGTTTTCAAATTTCAATGCCAGTATTACCTAGTGGTCCAATATTTTATGATAGGAGACATCTTTAATGGCAGCATACCTGTTATTGCCATCAGCCACCAACATCATGGCCACAGAAAAGTACTTCTTGTAGTTGAAGTAATGAGATAGTGAGTGTAGTGGCTGCTACATATGTATGTGCGATCCTTACCACATTCAGTTCCCCCTTGTTGTGCGCTGGTGTACGACAGTGAATACAGACACAGCTCCACAATGAGCAGGATACGTGCCATCTTGTTGGGCTGAATGTTTAAAAGCAAATGCCAAATCATGTGGAGAGTGTATACAAGCTGGACCAAACTGTGGGTGGTGCACCAAAGTGGACTTTTTTCAAGAAGGAGAGCCAACATCTGCACGTTGTGATGACCTAGCTGCCTTAAAAAGTAAAGGATGCCCTGAAGATAGTATTCAAAACCCCAGGGGCAGCAAGCTGAAGCTGAAAGATAATGCCATCACCAGTAAGGCCAAAGGTGAACGGATGGATCCTGTAAACATCACCCAGATCTGTCCCCAGCAACTCCGATTTGAATTGAGATCCGGTGAGCCCCAGACATTTAATTTAACTTTTAGAAGAGCAGAAGATTATCCTATTGATTTGTACTTTATTATGGACCTGTCATACTCTATGAAGGACGACTTGGAGAACGTGAAAAGCCTCGGCACTGCACTCAAGAGATCAGCTATACCACAAAAAATGTAGTCTCCAGGGCATTTTACTTACTATTACTAGCGCCAACCGCTATTTGTATCTGCAATGGGGAATGATCCAAAATCTCTATTACTAGGTATTCAGCGTTAATAACATATGGAAGCATAGGGTCTATGGTGAACACAATCGGTTGCAATAGCTACCATTGTTCCTTTTGAATAGCATAGGGTCTGAGCCCAGGGCTAAATTTATCCTAGAGAGGGATGGGAGGGACAGTAACAGGACACGCTGGGGAATCTAGTTCACCAAATGTCCCAAAGCTCCAACTCCTCCAACAGATGTCCGATTCTGGATCAATAGAACCCAAATTAAATTTATTTTAATGGGGATGCAAATAATTGTTAAAGTCGCCGACTATTAAATTAGGGACCTCAGGAGACAAGTCCAAGAAACCCAGCAATTTATTTATTTTTTCTCCAAAATACAGGGGAGGAATGAAAACCTAAATCAAAATTATGGTCATATTGTAAACTAAGCACAATAGGTATATAAACCTTTCCTCAGGGTCTATCACAGATTTAAAACAATTGAAAGGAGTTTATGTATATCAAGATACTGCCCCCTTGAGCTTGAGAGGAGACAATGGAAAGAAATGACTGCCCAGCCCAGGCCTTATGTATCATTCTTTGGTTCTCCCTAGTTACATGTGTTTCAGATAAGCATACTATTGCCGGATGGAACGGTCTAAGTCAATTAAATATTGCATGTCTTGTACACATGTCTCACACCCACGAATATTCCAGACCAATATATTAACATTTAACGCCATATTTTGCAAAGGAAAAGAACAGAAACCCCAGAATAAAATGAAGTAATGAGTGTAACAAGTAAATACTGCTCTGTAGAACCCCTTAGAAAGAAAAAACAAGGTAAAGAACAAAAGGAGAACAACAATAAACATGTTTGCAGAATTGAGAAAATCAGGGCAATCCAGTCTCCCGAATGGACAGACAATATGTGAGCCAAAAATAGTCACAAAAAGATAGATTAAAAGCTTACTGTGTGCCCCACTGTGAAAATTTGGTTATAAATGATACTAAGATAATTTGTAAAGCATGTTCAAAACTTGGAGCTTGAGCTGTACTAGCAGATGCCTGTATTCATCCTGGCCTGTCTGTATTTCTTATAGACTGCTCATTCAAATGAGAGCCATAGCAGCAAGATACAATTAAATACTACATAGCCAAGACCACACCAGAGAAAATGTCGGGATACATAATAGAACTTGGAAACCTTATAGGAGCACGTCCCCCTGCAGAGGACAAATCTATCAGTCCAGGAGTTTGCGGCTTGTATTTGTCCTGTTTTTTTGCGTCGTACCCCACGGCTGCGGGGGGGAGGGGGAGGAGGATGGCTTTTTTCCGCATGAGTCGATGAGCGGAGAAAAGCCTTCTCCCCTCCACATTGACATGCACAGAATCCATCCGGAAACCGGACGAACTAGATTGTGCATGTTCAATCTTTTTGCGGGCGGAAAAAACGCCTTATGGAAAAACCCTGAAGGTCTCAATGTATTTCGTGAATTTCGTAAAATACTTTAGATATAGCGCGATAGATTGCATTGGGACTACTGACACGGTTCTTTCCATAGAAGCACCATTGTGCTCGTTTTCGGTCGGTTATTTTCAGGCTAGTCTGACAAACCGCAACCACTGAAAAATCCATCCGAAAACCTGTGCCGTGGGGACATGCCCTTAAAGGGAACCTGCTAGATGCTGCCCTATCTAAGAGCAGAAAGAGAGAGAAGCTGAGGTTTGTGATACATAGGTTTTGTAGGACTTCACTCATTTGGGTTCAGCATCTGCTATATTCTTATTATATACAATATACTTATTGTTCCAATGCTGACCATGCATGTGACAACTATAATGGCTACAAGCCGTCCACAGCGCATGTATAACAGTGCCAGTCAAAGTGCCCACAGAAGGACCGCTTTTGTGCCATTAGAATACCATCCACATTGCCTATATAATACATGAAGTTTTTGTGTAGGTGCAACAATTTCTGTGCTGCTCTCCTCACCTATTGACAATATGAAGCCCCAAGTGTGATCTGTGAAAATAACTGACTGCTGCTGCAGTCACCCTTCAACAGGTGGGTCAATGTGTGATTTGTGCAGGCCCTAAAATAAGCTACAGAAAAAAGGCCCTGGTTAATCTTAAAGGGGATTTGCCAGGATGCCAGTTACTTACCTCTTATCAGCACGGGAGTAAATATAACCCATCACTGCCGAGTCCTAGAAGGCTGCAGGGGAAGAGGGAGGGGGTGAGCAAGGTGTGAGGTAAATAAGGAGCGTCTCAAAACAGTATCCTCAAATAACCGTTCCAAGTTACACCCGTGCCTGCGGATACACTGGACTTTTGCCTTCCACACACCACCTTAAAATAGCTCATCATTTTTCGCCAGCCATCATAGTCAGAAGTGTTTCACGCAAGTAGCGGCCTGTTCAGCTCCTCAGTCGTGTCTATTGGAAGCTTGGAGGTAACTAAGGGGGTATTGAGGAAAATTGCTGTAGCTCTCAGAGTCTTCACTTTTTGTAATCACATATATTTAGAAAAAGGATTAAATACCCATTTTGGAGGATCCGATGTCAACATTACATGGTGGCAAAACCCCTTTAAGTTTCTAAACTCCGCTAATTTAGGTGACTTTCTTAGGCAGGACTTGTAACTACAGCCTCCTGATTCATTTCTGGTAATCCAATGGAAATTTACAAGTAAAGCAATAAATGGCAAACTCTGAGATTAAAGGTTGAGAATATTGAAACAAAACATTGAATCCAATTCCTGTACCTACTTTTATTGCAACATATTCTTGGACATGTGTTTTCCCATAGAAAGCAAATGGAACGTTAGAGTATGTCCCATTATATGTTTAGGGATAGGAATAAATCTCGAGGTCCTCTAGACAAAATTCCAGACGTGGCCATAGCTATAGTATATGCCATACACATTGGAGGCAACGTCAGAACTACTGAATCAATCTTCATCCTAGACATTCACTTTGTTCCTTTATAAACTAATTAATATCGGTAAAAGTCACAAAATCTCAGAAAATGTTGGCTGTACCTTAAATTGCATTACCTTAGAAGTCTGCTTTATTATGGAACCTTTTCTGGAAGTGGTCCAAATAAACTCTTGATTCACGACAACAACCAATCCAAAAAACACTATTGAGGGCGCATTACTGCTTTTGTTAGCCAGGAAGTCTTGGCTCCATTATAATATTTTTCTTTTATGCTTTTGCACATGTTTTTCATAATGCTACCGAATGATTGATTGCACTTTGTGTGTGAGAAAGGAGAGACAAATCCGCTGCTAATAGGGTATGTAGAATAACACCCACCACAAAATCCTCTTTCAGCGTATTTGCTTGATCATTTGAATCTATATTCTACTTCTAGGCACTAAGGTTTGCTTCCAGACACATTAATGTGTTTTAATCCCATAGCACAAGAATTTAATTTATTCTCACCCTATCACCATAGCACAATGGATTGCTGGTGAGTATGGCCTCCAGGATTTTCATCCTTCCACCACGTCAAAGTAGAAGTTCTGGGGCATCACAATCGCTCCCATATAACCTATTCCATGTGCAAAAATACAGATTTGGTAGTGATTACGGCTTATAATTTATTAATAGGATGATGAATATCGGATGCGTAGATTTCAGTAGAATATGTTCTTCTGTCAGAATAGAACCTAAAAAATAGGTTACTGTGGCTTAAAACGTTGAAATCCTTTGCAGTTGGCAGTTTTTAGGGTGTGCCTAGAATTAAAGTAATATTTTGTTTTCATTCCTCATCTGCTGTTTGTTTGCATGTTCTCTGTTTGGTTGAGGGCAAGGACAGAACAACCTGGAATCCATTATGTAATGGGAATGTTCACAGCAGCACACCATGTATTAGCAAGTGTGCTGATCTTGTGGGAGGCAGTGATGTGTCCACTGGCGTGATTTGGGTAGCAAAGACAGTATGTGACATGGGTGAGTCCTAATGTCAGGCCACTACTGGAGTAAAAGTAAACTATAAAAAGATATAAGTGCATGTCATAACGAGACACAGACTTTGGAATTCCTTTGTAAAACTCTGGATAAAAAATGTCTTCAAATATTTATAGTATTGTGTTATTTTTCTATATTGACCATGTACTCTTTGCTGTTTGGAAATGTTAAATTTGCCCAAAACACAGACATCTAGGTGCGACATGTATGAACGGGGCTGCGCCAGTTTTCTGGTGTACTTTGACCCAAAATGAATGTATGAACAGGTGCACTCCAAACTGTGGCTGCGATAAGAGCCTTTGTAATGCACTCAAAAGACACTTTTATAATGCACACAAAGATTTTGGGTGTCTGGGTTCAATCCCGCACCACATTCATAGGAGTAGACACATATATGTTTCGTTGACGCCAACTCCTAGGTGCAGAACAGTAGAACAGTCAGCCAAGCAGGGTAAAGGTGTGCCTGAGCCAGACCTGTCATATTGAAAAAACTTTGAGACTCTCGGGGCTTGAGATCACAAATCATGATCAGAACATGTTCATAAGAAGGGCAGCTTTGCAGGTTGTGGTGTTCTTTTATTTTTCCCTCATCTGAAATAGAGGAGGTCGGTGACCCAGTTAGAGGCATTTTAGAGATTGCTCGATTGAGAGGTAAAGATAGGATAGGACGCCCGATTTAGACCAACGTTGAAGTCGTGGGCAGGCTTAAACATGTTCTGCATCATGTATGTGAACCGAGATGTCTCAAAGGTTTTTCTTTCATGTATGATAAGATAGCATAAATGCGTCTTCTTAGGGATTTCGACGTATTGTATTGCCCTTTTTGCAGAAATGTGCCGCTGGTGGCGGTTCTTGTTTGTGAACATTTAAAATTACACTTTTGCCGCAGCCCTGCCATCTTGGCACCCAGGTTTGTCATACGTTTTTCAGAAATGTTTTTGCTGTGCAGTAAACATACTTTATACTTGGTGTACATTGATTTTACCTATATGGAAAGGAAGGGTTGCTTCCCATTTTGGGTTCTGATCCCCCGCCCACGTCCTCACAGTCTGTCATAAAATGGGCACATTTGCAGGTTGGGTGTTTGTTTATTTTTTCTAGACTTGAATAAAGGGAGTCGGTGACCCAGTGAGAGGCCTGATTGGATCGATTGAGAGGTTAAATAATAGGATAGGACTGGCCCGATTTTAGACCACTGTTGAAGTCGTGAGGCAGCTTAAACAGATTTCTGATCATAGCTACGATTTGAACGATAGATCTCCAAGTTTTATTCATGTAAGATAGATAGGCAAAATTGCACTCTTTACAGGGGATTTATCGACGTAGTGGTATTGCCCTTTTTGCAGAATGTGCCGCTAGGTGGCGGTCCTGTGTTGTACATGACTAAATACATGTGTGCCGCAGGCCTACTGCCATTGGCACCCAGGTTTGCATACGTTTTTTTCAGAAATGTAATTTGTGTTGCAGACACTATAACGTTCATACTTGGTGTACCACTTGATTTAACACTATATGGAAAGGTAACGTTCGTGCTTCCATTTTTGGTTTCTGTCCCCATCCCACGAGTCGTCACACTGTACATACTAGAAGGGCAGGCTTTGCAGGTTGGGTTGTTTTTTTATTTTTTCCTCATCTGTGAATAATAGGAGGTCAGGTGACCTCAGTGAGAGGGCATGATTTGCTCGCATTGAGAGAGTAAAGATAGATAGGATTCCCGGATATAGAGACCACGTTAGAAGTCGTGGCAGCTTAAACCATGTTCTGATCATGATCATGTGAACCGACGAGCTCTCAAAGTTTTTTTCATGTATGGGGAATAATAGCATAAATGGCATCTATTAGGGATTACGAGTAGTTGTATTGGCCCCTTTTTGCAGAAATTGTGACGCTGGTGGCGTCTATGTGTGTACATGTATATATTACATGTCTGTGCCGCACGCCCTGCCAGTGGCACCCAGGATAGCATACGTATTTTATAGCAGAATGTTTTCTTTGTGCAGAAACATACGTTATACTGGTGTACATTATCTATCTCTCTCTCTCTCTATAAGGAAAAGTGTTCGAATGTGGTGCTTCATTTTGGGTTTCTGCGTCCCCGCCCACTCTCACAGGCTGTCATAAGAAGGGCATCTTTGGCAGGTTTGGGTGGTTTTTATTTTTTGCTCTCTGAATAATGAGAGTCGTGACCCAGTGAGAAGGCCTGATTGAGCGCTTCGAGTTGAGAGTAAAGATAGGCTATAGGACTGCCCGATTTGAGACCTACGTTGAAGTCGTGGCATCTTAAACATGTTCTGATCTCTAGATAAAGTGAACCTAGAGTCTCAAATTTTTTTCATGTATGACATAGAAATAGGCATAAAGTTCTTCTTAGGAGATATTTCGACTTAGTTGGTATTGCCGGCTGTGTTTGTCAGAAATGTGCCGCTTGGTGGCGCGGTCTGTGGTGTGTACATAGTATAAATTACATGATATGCCGCAGCCCTGCCATGGCACCCAGGTTTAGCATACGGTTTTTTCAGAAATGTTTTTGCGTGTGTCAGAACATACGTTATAACTGTGTACATTGATTTTAACCTAGTTATAGAAAGTGAAGGGGATTGCTTCCAGTTTGGGTTTTCTGTCCCCGCCCACTCCTCACAGGCCTGGCATTAGAAGTGCAGCTTTTGCAGGTTGGGTTGTTTTTTTATTTTTTCTCTCTGTAATAATGGAGGTCGGTGGACCCAGTGAGGAGGCCCTGAATGGCTCGATTGAGAGGTAAATATAGGAAAGGACTGCCCGATTTGAGACCACGGATGAAGTCGTTGTCAGCTTAAACATGTTCAGATTATCATGATATGTTGAACCGAGAGTCTCAAAGTTTTTCATGTATATAGATAGCATAATGCTTCATTAGGGAATGTCGACGAAGTGTTATGTGCCCTTATTGCAGAAATGTGCCCGCTGGTGGCGGTCTGTGTGTGTACATTATAATATACATTGAGTGCCGCAAGCCCTTCCAGTGGCACCCAGGTTTGCATAACGTTTTTCAGAAATGTTTTTTGTGTGCAGAAACATACGTTATACTTTGGTGTACATTGATTTTAACCTTATGGAAAGGAAGGTTTGCTTCATTTTGGTTTCTGTCGCTCCGCCCCACCTCTCACAGGCTGTCATAAGAAGGTCAAGCTTTGCAGGTTGGGTGTTTTTATTTTTTCTCTCTCTGAATAATGGAGGTCGGTAGACGCCATTGAGAGCCTATGATTGCTTCGATTGAGAGGTAAGATAGGATAGGACTGCCCGATTTAGACCACTTGAAGATCGTGGCAGCTTAAACATGTCTGATCATTGATTTGTGAACCGAGAGTACCTCAAAGTTTTTTCATGTATGATATATATGCGCATATAATCATCTTTAGGGATTTCGTCGTAGTGTATTGCCCTTTTTGCAGTAAATTGCCGCTGGTGGCGTCTGTGTGTGTAACATGTATACATTACATGTGAGCCGCAGCCCTGGCCAGTGCAACCAGGTTTGCATACGTTTTTTCAGAAATGTTTTGTGTGTGCAGAAAACATACGTTTATACTTGGTGTACATAGATTATTAACCTATATGGGAAGGGAAGGGGTGCTTCCATTTTGGTTTCTGTCACCGCCCACTCTCAGCAGGCTGTCATAAGAATTGGCAGCTTTGCAGGTTTGGTGTGTTTTTATTTTTTCTCTCTGATAATGGAGTCGGTGACCATGAGTAGGCCTGATTGCTTCAGATAGAGAGGTAAGATAGTATAGGATTGCCCCGGAAAATTTTTTTTTTGAGACCACGTCGAAGTCGTGGGCAGCTTAGAACCTGTATCTTATACATGTATATTTGGGAACCGAGAGTCTCAAAGTATTTTCATGTATGATAGATAGCATAAATGCATCTTTTAGGGGATTTCGACTAGGTATGATACTTGTCATATTGGCACTAGACTGTGCCTGTATTTAAGACCTAGCAAAAGAACGGGTCATACCAATTCTGGCACAATCATTCAACTCCTTAAAGTTATTTAGAACTGACACAATCGCCCCCCCTTGACCTGTCACCAGATTAACGTGTCTGCCCCTTAGATTAGAAATTTTTTTCTGCTTGTTGCCAGTCAAATAGGGCCTAACCACACGTGTCCGCTACTACCTAGCAGCCAACCTGTGGGTCTGCCCAGGGGCTATAGTATTCATGTTGCCCATGTGTTTCAAGGGGTTTTTTCACCTTGTTGCTGTTTCACAGAGCCACCGCCAGCTTCACCCTCGCACTTTTTTTTCTTGTTCTGCTATTCCTGGCTGTTCCTCTTACAATGATGTGACTGCAGGAGATTTATACAAGAAAAAGGAAAAAGAGGAGTGGGTCTCACACTAGCGGTTATAAGTCTTGGGTTAGTATTCTGAGGGTTAGATGGTGTATTATTTGTGAGAATGCATTATAAGGATAGAGGAAAAGCGTTACATCACGCTTTTAGAATGGTTTTGGTATCGCGGGCTGCGCTTGTTGTATTTGTTGTTTAAGAATTAGATATAAGAGTAGGCCAAGCAAACAGACTAATTGCATGGCAACAGGCGCGTGTGCAAGGGCTGTATTATAAGATAACGCCGTCGCAGGTATGCCACTTAGACTACCGTAGCAGCCTTTAGCTGAAGCGCGGGTAACACACGCGAAACGCTAAAGTGTGTATGTTTAAGTTCCTATGTTTATAATTTTGTCTCGTATTGCCGCGGGCAACTATTAAGAATTAAAAACAATTTTAATACGAAAAGACCATTAACCGACGGCTGTTTTTACTATATAGAGATATAGAAACCCTCCACGATGCGGTGACCTTTGTCCTTTTATGTTTATTTTGCTTTTTCTCCTGAATTTTGTTGCAGGAAAGAATTTTTATAAGTCTGTATTAGGTCACAATAGGCTAGCGAAATGATGTGAAATCATTAAAACTTTAATAACATTTCACTGGTATGAAACAAACAAAGGCTTCTATGGTCTAAGGGAGGGAAGACTCAGCAGGGAGTGACTCCACCATGGGTCATAAAAGCACTGTAAAAAGAAATGGGCAGCTTAGTATCGAATCAGATTAAAAAGGAGAAACTTCTGTGGCATCAAAGAGGAATAAAAATACGTGTATTCATCCTCCTGACCAAAAAGCGCAAAATCAAAATAGCATATCTATTCATTGTAACCTGTTCTCATTTACCTTGTTCCTATAATGGTAAATTTATAAAACTAAATGCGTTGTGTGTGTTAGTAAAAAAACACTTCTAAATAATTGGTTGAAAGATAATGAGGGCAGAATCACTCGGGTGAATAGTAAGTTCTGTTTCCTCATTGTAGAGGGAACTTTTAAATACTATATGTAGGATCCAGTGCAACTTTTGTCCCTTGGAGAGAGGGGGGTTGTTGGAGTAGGGGGAGTTGTGAGGATAGGAATTGGGGTTGAAGTGTTGGGTGAGGGGTGTTGAGTTTGGGTGGGGATTGGGGTTGTACGCATGTTAGGTGATACCATATAATGTTTTAGTAAAGACAATCATCTTTTATATATAGTGGGTATGTGTGTGTGTATTATATATATATTGTTTATAGGTGAGTAGAGATTACTATGTTAAACCGAATCTTACATTGTAAAAAATTTAACTCCATAACTTACGTTGCGGCCATGCATCAGGTCGTCCCAGCGCTGCTAAATAGAGCTCAGTTGTTTCCCTATTCAGTCTCTTTTCAACTTGAGATGTTCATGATTCATGGATTATAAATGAAGCTGCATGATCATCTGCACTTGGCCGCTCACGCATTCCTGCATAGCCTATCATAGTACGAGTCAAGGAGTCTCAATACTCCTTTCCACGAGTGCGCCACACTTCCTCACAGGGCGCATTGGTAGGGTAGGTCTAGTTAGCTTTGGTAGGGTGCTGAGAGGACGGACACATATGATTAGCACACCAGCATGTGACCTAATAACTTTTACATAAGCCACATTAATGCAGTAAGGCGAGGCTAAGATTCGGCCCTCGAAAAATGCGATTTGAGTTAAACACGCTGTGACTGTACAGTATGGATGACCAACTGAAGGAGATTGGTGAACAGATATGAGCAGTCATTATATGATTACCATTGCATCATGACATTCATCAATGAGTGAGTCCTAGACGAATAGAGGCAGACTGTTGCTGCTGCAGATTGCTGGATTGGTATTGATTCGTAAGGGGTGAAGTAGCAGATTTATTTTTATTATTTTAGACAAATTAGGGAGGTATTTTTAAAAAGATCGGTGAAAAACAGCTTTGTACGAAGTCCAGAGTGGCACTGTGTGCTTATTAAAAATCTTGTGCATCAAAGTGGTAAGAAAGATCCAAGTTTTGGTATTTTTGAGGATTCATTTTATAACTTTTGACATACTCGTCAAAAGTACTTGTTCAGATCAATCCAGCATAAATTAGTCCTCAATAGCGTCTGAATATTATTTAAGATAGATTTAGTAAAATGAGGATTTGACGTTCTCAATCAGAATAGTTAGTATTGTGCGATAATTGAACATTGGTCTATTTTATTCTAAGTTGTTGTCATGAATTTAATTAGTGTCAACTAATGAAACCTATGAAAAAGATTCATATCACAAATTTGTTTATATTTTCAGTCTGTTAGGGGATACTAGTTAAATGTGTAGTCACGAACGCTTCCATGCGGACGAATGATTTCGCCCTCCTCAATTATCGGCGTGTGGACGTTCGGGCATGGGCGGGAAGCGGAGGTGGAGTGTATAGCCAGGGGCCTGAGGCTTAAACTTCCAGACCGGCCCATGTGACTATGTGCATCTGCTTAAGTCGAGCATCGTATTACGTCCGCTTAGGGAAAAGTAGACAGGGAGTAGAGTTAATGCTCCGTAGTCCTCATCCCTCTCTGTCGAATTCGCCGAGTCAGGGGTAGGAAGGAGACCGTAGTATCCAATAGTTCTCAATATGAAACTAGTGAAATCTAACCGAGATTCTATGGGCCATAGTTTTAGAAGGCCCCTATTGGTCAGTATGCAACATTATCGGCTGCGTATTACGAGCGATAATACGCCCATTTTCATGACCAATGCCGTGTTGAAGAGCATTAGCCTTGATAAAGAGGATTCTATAATAAAACTCCAACAACTCACAGTTGGTAACAAAAAATACACTTGACATTATACAAAATAAATCTATGAGACTATTTACGACAAAAAACAGATGACTAATTATACAGCGATCAAAGCTGTAAATAACAAGCCGCTTCACAAGTAGCTCCATGGAGATCTACCTGCACAGTATCTTTATACTCTGTTTACATGAGCAACTGCCTCGTGCAGCTGCAGCAATAGCATGCCACAGCTCCCTAAAATACATGTATCCAGGGTAAGTAAGGGAGAGGTTAGGACGTTTAGTCGCTTAACGAATCACATAACAAACGCCAATTTTAAAGAAGGACCCACAAGAGTTTCCCAATAGTGTTAAATGGTTCAGTGAAAAGGGTCTGCGCCAATATTCATATGTTAATTCTTTCGAATGATCTATTAAGAAGGCAAATGATACCTTCACGAGCACGGTAGTTTCGGATAGCTTGAACTTCCCAATAGTAAGTTATTTTGACAGGACGGTTTTGAGTGGTTATTTGAGCAGACTCGGCCTGAAAACCGAGCCGGACCTAAAAGAGAGCAAATTAGGGCTAGCCTGATATGTAGAAAAGCCCTGTGCATGCAGATCCCACTGACGATTAGTTTTCATAACTCAAGCGTTTTATTCTAGCCCTCGTGTTATGAAGCCTCATGCGCGATAGAACGTTATCATAGGAGACCCGCTCTATTGCGGTAGAAAATAGCTGTCCCACCAGGCACGACTGGCATGATGTTGCACAGCACAGCAATAATCCAAGGAGTTACGACAAGTTATCGGTACCTAGGATAAACATGACGCGTTAGCTTTGTCTCTCCATTGACCGCTGTACAACGGGGAACCGGAGACGCGCTATTGAGTCGAAGTCTAGCTGTGCAGCTAAATGACCTTCGATATAGCATGTCCTACATAAAATAAATGATCTTTATCTAAGTAACAATGGCAGTTTTCTTTTCATGTACTAGTTAGTATTACTTATTGAGACAATAAATAAGTGTCCGTCTTTTAGAGAAGCAGGAACTTGGGATTTAGTTAGAATTGGATTTTAGAGTTTCATTACTTCAAGGCACCAAAGACAGGTCCAACTAGCTACCAAGTGTAAAGAACACCAAGTCTTAGATATGTGCTTCTCATAGTTAGTAAACACACTACATACCTTGGCTGGGCGCGTCTGAGTCGACAGTGTGTGATGTCTTGAGAAAGAAAAACTTTGGCAGATATCTACAGTTCACGTACATTTTTTTTGGGCCAATAAACTAAAAATAGCGGTGGCACTGCCCACCATCCCTTGCTTAACAACGTGGATCTACAAGCTGTGTTGAGGTACCTAGCGTCATTCTACATCTCTCACAAGGTTCAAATACTGATCAGACTACTTCACTTGTTGAGCCTAAAGACGGGTCCGTTTCTCACAAAATGCAGAGAAAAAAACTGAAAAACAGGGCGCCTGCCTTAACAAAGCGATAGTCGCAATATGATATCAAGGACAGCCCATCAGGTAGAAGTAGGCAGATGAGTTGATGTTATTTGAACACCAAAAGCGGGTCTCGCCCACAGTTCCTATCCATCTATGTCCTTGAGACATAGACAGTTTAGACTTTTTACACAATATCATCACGTCCAAAAACCTTTTAAAAAATCTGTCTTTTAGATTAGAATATTTCTATCGCGCTAGGCAGTACTTGGCTATCCAACTTCGGATGATCTATATACTTCAGTAGATGGGGGCGTTTCGTATATTTTGAGGGGGCTAACCTTCCTTTTACTTGGAGGTCTTGTGCTGAGCACGTCGTAAGCAACTTTGTTACTATCTCCACAACACTTCAGGTGAGGTAGCAGTTTCATGAATATCTACAGAGACAATGGAAAGACATGTAATAAGGACTCCTGATGCAAATTCAGTGTTTAATTTCACCTCAAATCAAAGTGAGGCATGGTAATTTGCATCTATTTACGCAACAAGATATCTAATAGCGACCATGTAATCGACTGTCTAGAAGCACATCCAAATTAATTTACTATTGCCGTTAATATATAATTAATTGACATCCTATTCTTCAGAGTTCGGTTAGCGATGTTCATGACACCATTTTGAGGAAAACAAGCTGCCTAGTTATTCCTGTACAAATACTTGATGATATGGAATGGGGTTTGATATGTCATTGGCTCTTATAGTCTCCGCTCGTCTTCACGAATTACCTCATCACCTAATATAGCATTACATCTAATGAGCAATCAAAGATTTATACACACGTAAGTGGACAAAATAACGCAATCAACATATAATGAATATTTGTCCAGTGGTAGATACGGGGTGAGCGTAGTTTGTTTCTCTAACTTTCTAAATTTATGCATAATAATTGTGCACTCAATATTAGTTAATATCTAGGACGCACAGTAGGAAATTCGGAAGAATAATTCATATACGTTTACTACTGCTTAATGATACGTGGATAATTAGATCCTGGAGTAAGTACAACATTACAGATTATGACGCAGCAGCGCTGAAATGGCAGCTAGATTAAACCGCGTCCCAACCATGTGGGGTTTTACCGAGAATGCTGTGGCTCTGAGGTAAACACATGCGCAGTGAATTTTCACGAATGTGCCTCTTCTCTCTATCCCCTCAGCTTAACTGACAGCTCTCGCAATTGTTTGTCATAGATGGTTGAGTGATGAACGTACACACATGATGGACTCCTCTTTCCTGGGGCACGAGTGCTTTCTTCCCCAGTACGCCGAAGCTAAGCAACATATCACTGGGATGTTTTAACATCAAGGTGAATGCCGCAATGTGGGGGAAAATGGTTTGGGTAGAGGGTGGGGCTGGGTAGAGTTTCACGGTACATCCACCATGGTTGGTTTGCGTATCAACTCTCAGCTATTGCATTGGAGCTGCTCTCGTTAGTGTGTTTCATTGGGCACGCCTTATAATATATGAAGACTGAACAATTTCCCTTTAAGGCTGAGATAACCTGTTCTGTGAAAAACCCCATCTACTTGATCAATAGTAGAGTCATTCTACTATAAAACAAATACTAGAATTCTATACTATTGAAAAGAGCATTACTTGCTGTACTTGGTAAAACCCCTTCTAATACTCAAAATTTAAATGGCTCAATAATGCAAGTTGAAGCATTTTATACACATTGTCCTCACTTTTGAAAATAACCAGCATGTACCATTTAGCTTTTAGAATATTAGCATGTGGTAGTCATAATCGATTGAGTGCTGAATAAGCTACATCTATGAAGCCATTGAGTTATATTGTGAATCTATAGCAGCTTCAGCTTTACACTGTCTAAGATGGTCGCATTTCAAGAAGGTACTGTTTACACATATGGTGAGTCATATTAAATAATTTGAATTTTTGCGATACGTTTATATATGACTACCAAAGAAAAACCGATAACCAAATTATATATTAAACAATGAGTTCACTACCATCTGTGTAGATTACATTCGATTTCACTGTTAGAAAACATATATTTTCATCTCATGGACAGATTAGGTGCTTTTATTAAATTGCGCTATAAACAATGCGTCTACAAAAAATTAGAATTTGACATTGATCAACTGATACCCCCACTCCCCCCCACACCCCCCCCCACCACCCTACCCCTCCACCTCCCCTCTTGGGTTTAGCAAGGTTTTAACACTTGCAAAAGGGAAATAGAAACTTATAACGGCGAATAACATAGTACTGCCAGAATGCGTCCTAAAAACGTATAGCAATACAAGTACCACATTATTATTCGACATTTTATTGGATGCGATTTTTGACACCTTGTATGCCTCATTATAACATCCTTAAACGCGCCTGCGAGTTGATTTAATATATTTACATGCTTCGGTTGTACTCGTCAGGCCTGTTTACTCTCAATGGAAGTGTCATCAATGTGTGATGGTTAACCGAAAGGAAGGTGCACTTATTTGCCTTTGTATAGTTGAACTCTTCCACGTGCATTTTTCTAGTAACTAGGTGCTAGTATTGCAATCTGCTGAGTGACATTTAACATACTCAGGTATGCCACATTTCCTGAGTGAGCACAGGCTAGCTCTGACAGTCCATTCGACAATGGACGAGGGATACATAGTAGATGAGTTAGATTGTTAAGGTTCTGTGTTCTACTTGAGGATCCTCATGGAATTGATCACATCATGGTTAACATAGGCCTGATTGAGAGCATAACTGCTTTAAATCCGCTAATCGAAACTGACACCCGCGTATTATAACTTTATGGATGCTTTACAGAGATCAACCCCTGTTGGTGCTAAATTTGGACCATTATAAGCTCCTTGTTAAGAAGATGATGCAAGCAAGTTGTGCAAAAAAAGTAGCTGAAGACACATTGCATCAGTTTAGACACGTGCATTGTAATAGCTTATAGAGAGATGAAGGTACTCTATTTAATTTGATTAAAAGACAATTCTTATGTTCAATCTAAAAAACTGAAACTATGTTCAACCAAAGCCTAATATCCCTACCTTTATTTTGATGAGTAGTGTGTATAAAAATTACAATGTAGTCCTACGCAAAGATTTTAATACACTTCTTTTCTTATTTCATATAACCCATTTCATTCAAAATTTTAATAGCGAGAGCAGGGGCTATCAAATAAAAGAGCTTCTATGTGATATTATCCAAAATGGTACCAAATAAAAACAGTCATATCATACCTTGCAAAAATCATATAAGCCCACGGGATCATTGTCACAAATGAAAAACAGTAGACTTATTCTAGCTTATTACCCGTATGTATGGGGATAGTTTATAAAGAATATAAGAGTATGAGGAATTTAATAAATCTGTGTTCCTCTTGATAGGCAACACCTAAATTATTGTTTGACCTTATAGGGCTCACAAAATTTCTACTTTAACGTTGCTAATATAGGATACACATCTCAACATGATGTATACAAACCACATCTTCTACATTTTGTATTTATAAGTTGTATTATAAAAGGGTTCTCTTATTGATTGGAGGATATAACTCTTAGCGGATTGTGCACGTCTATATAAAATATTGAGAATTGACGATATTCTATACAGAATTAAAGCTGAAAGAGGGCGAAAAAAGTGCAAGGACTCTGCAGATGCACTATAATGATAATTAGAATGGTTGTCCTTCAAAGTCAAAGCTCGCACTCGACGAGTCCTTCTGCTAGATATGACTGGTAGTAAATCAATAACTCATATTTGTCATCTGGCATATAGGCTTGTATTTCAGGCTTATTTAGCCTTATTACATTACAGATACAGAACAATAATCTGCTGTAAGTGAAAGGTGGGCTGTTCAAGCTCTAAAAGCAAAATTGTAATTACTAGCACAAAGAACTCAGCAATTAAGAATTAGGTGTGTAAGTTGGTAAACTTTACAATGCCAATGGGTTTTCGCTCCAGCTGAAAATGTTTCATATTATAAGTTTTAAGATAAAACTCAAGAAAAAACTAGTCTCAGACGTCACCTGTTTGATAGTAGCGGTCCTGCTAAAGTGAACATGGCCTACTCAATGGCTGTAGGACTCTCTACATATTAAGAGGGGCTACATACCTGTTCTCTCGGAAATGGTAGAGTTGTCAAATTCTACTATAAATAATAGATATAGAGATAATTATTAAACCTATTACATAGAAAGCTCGCGTAAGTCTTATAGATTAATGTAAAAATAATTTACATATATTATAGATAAGTATAGGTAATGAAAAACGATGGATATCTAAGCTAATTCTTAATTAATATAATAAATAAGCCGAAATAGATTTAATTAGGATATATTATTTTCTATGGACGCCAGAAGGGAGGAATTTATTAGCGAAGAATATAGACTTTGAATGAAATTTAAGGTATAGAGATAGAGCTTTAAATAATTATGTAGAATAAATGAGCGATGAATTATGAGAATAATTATAGCGATAGGAGTATTTATAGAGGTTAAATAATGATCTTAGATGGAACAAATTTGATTGATTACGTATAGCTAAAGTTATAAGATAGCGTATATTTTGAATAGATTCTAGTTTAAAATATATAATAAAAAAACTGTCTAATAATTCTATAATTTAAGAATTATAACTATTATATGTGGATAATTTAATTAATAAAAAAGAAATATTAGAATAGAAAAATAATAGATAGATTAGTAAGGAAAGTAATCTTTGGAACGATTTTAGAGTTATTAAAAAGCGGTATTATAATATTATATATTTAGCGAATTATAAAAAAATTCTACTGTCGAGCAGTATTAAAAATGGATAGCTTCTCCGGTGCAATGAAAGTAAAATGAATTATAAAGGAGGAAATCTGGAATTTTCGTATCTCTCTATCTTATCTATCATATAGGGGGGGGTGGGGGAGATAAAGTTGGTTTGGAATTTGTTGTGTTTTGTGATGATTAATGATTAGTAGGTTGTTGATTTTGAATGTGTGAAGTTTTTTTTTTTTTTTTGTCTTGCAGTAATTAAAGAAAGCCAAAGGCAGCAACTGGAGGCTGTGAGCTACTCCTCTCGATATGCTCTGGGCCTCTTTTATGAAGCTGGTACGAAGATTGATGTCCCTTGGGCTGGGCAGTACATCACCAGTAATCCCTGCATACGCTTCGTCTCCATTGATAATAAGAAGCGCAATATAGGTCAGTGGTTCCATTATTCCTCTTAAACACAGGGACAATAGAGGGTGGGGATCATCAGATACGTTGCTTAATTGAGTATTGCTGCTCTGAAGAGAACATGTTTGTAGCTATAGACCCCTCCTGACATGTGCATTGTTACCATCTTTATTCAAGATACAATTTCTACACTACACCCTTTCATTACAAGGAACTATACACCTGGTTAAAGGATTCTTATAGAAATCTGATGGTTTGCCCATGCATTTATAGTGTGTGACAGTTGCGGACTGGGGTACCTGGCTCCCACCCACGGAATTTATTCTTTGGGCCCCACAGTGGAGTTTCTTCCATGAGCCCCCTGTGGAATTAAAACTTGGGGCCCACCCAATAGCTACTGTACATGACTGCACATACTGCACTTACATTCTGTCTGTTTCTCTACCTTTTTCCTGAAAAGCAGCTTCACGCCCCCCATGTCAAGGAACCCACCATACTCAGGGGACCACTAGGAGTTTCCGCTGTGGGCCAGACCATGCTTGCGCTGCAATGAAAATGCCAGTCACACAGCATAAAAGACTGGGACTATAGCTGAGCAGATGCAATAGTCAAGTTACTACAAAAGTTCATCCTGACAGATACATCAAATCAACTGCTTAATCCTATACAGTGGGAAAAAAAGTATTTAGTTCCAAGCGACCCAATTGTGCAAGGTCTCCCACATAAAAAATGATGAGAGAGAATTTTCTGCTCTCACAGACTGTAACTTCTTCTTTAAGAGGCCTCCACTGTCCCCTCTCAGTACCTGTAGTAATGCATCTGGTTTGAACTTGTTATCAGTATAAAAACAACCTTGTTCCCAAACTTCAAACAGTCACACTCCAAGCTCCACTATGGATGAAAGACCAAAGAGCTGTCGAAAGGGACACCAGAAACAAAATTTGTAATCCCTGCACCAGGCTGGGAAGAAGGAATATACAAATAGGCAAAGCAGTCTTGGTGTGAAGAAACAACTGTGGGGCAATAATTAAAATGGAAACATAGAAAGCCCACGATAATCTCCCTCGATCCTGGGGCTTCAATGCAAGATCTCCACCCGTGGGTCAAAAAGAACATAAAGAATAGTGGGTCAAAAATCCCCATAACCACACGGGGGACTATAGTAATGACCTCAGAGAGCTGGACCAACGTACCAAATGCAACAATCAGTAACACACTACACTGCCATGGACTCAGATCCTGCACGTGGCCAAAATGTGTCCCCCTGCTGTGAGAGCCAGAAATCTTGCTTGTTTGTAGGTGACCAAATACTTATATTCCACCATAATTTGCAAATAAATTCTTTCCAAATCGAACAATGTGATTTTCTGTGAGAGCCAGAAATCTCATCTTTTTAAGTGGGAGAACTTGCACAATAGGTCGCTGACTAAATACTTTTTTCCCCACTGTATGTTACCCATATACCATATCAACAAATTTCTTTAAAATTACCTCCTTTTCACAAACCCTTTTAGCTTTTTTCTGGGTAATCAGTGTACTTTTAGAAGTTCTACAGGAAATGGTGGTTACTGAACTCAATGTACATACAATTGTAGCCAAGAAATCAATTTTTTTTTTTTTCTGCTGAGGTCTCTTATAGGAGGTCTACCTTTATTAGCACAAGATTTCCTAATAGAGCATGTCTAAATAGGTTTTCCAGTGACACTAACAATTTTAAGAATTGTGTCATAAATTTAAAAAAAAAAACTTTTAACCCATTATCAAACAACAATTTTTAGTGACAGTATTTTAAATTTTTTTATCCTCACCTTCTAAAATTCATAACATTTTTATTTATCGGTCAACACAGGTGTAAGAGGGCTTGCTTTTGTGGGGCAATTTGTATTTTTGTGCTGCCATTTAATGTACCATATAACATATTAAAAATCAAAACCAGTTACTTGATATGGGGAAAAAACAGATTTGTGCCATTGTCCGTTTTGTTGTAATGTAGTTTATCATATGGCATAAATGATATCTTAACTTTATTCTTCAGGTTAGTAAAAATCTGGCTCTGCGCGTTACTATAGCCATAGTAGCAGCTATGGGGCCCAGAGGTTAAAGGGGTTGTCTCACTACATTGATTCATCTTACCTCAGTCCTGTTTTTTTGGTTTCACTTTGAATCCAGGGGCGTGTTTACTGGTTTCCACTAGGCTGTAGAAGAAGCCAGGTCTGTAGCTATAGCAACCAGTGCTGGCAGCCTATCAGGATAGATCAAACAGGTCTGTAGCTATAGTGACCTGAGGAGCTGATGCAGCCCATACAAGAGGGGATATCTAGGAATAGGAAGGACACTGTTAATGGACATATATTGCAAAGTGACTTGTTTTTGCAATATCTTCAACATAAAAAGCAATCCTTGTAGTGGGACAACCCCTTGAAGGGGGCCACTCAGGTGCAAGAACATTGATGGCGACATGCATGAAATTTGGCGTTAACACTAAAATTAAATTCAAATTAAAATTTCATGCGCCTAATAACGGCATAGAATGTGCCTGATTTATGAACCCGCTATACAGTGGGTCAGAAATAAGGCTTATTCAAGCTCTCGGGCAGAAGTTTGGATCAGGTAAACCACTTTGAAAGTGCTCTACCTGTTCCAGCTGTAATGCACCTAGAAATGCCGTAGCGAAGCTACAAATATATAACTTCGCTATGGTTCTCGTGCGCCCCGCCTTCCGCACGCCCTCCCGAGATAGGATGCATTACAAGTAATGTGCCCCGGAGGGCTGTGCGTGAGATTTAAAACTGTATGAATGGGGCTGTGACTGAAATCGGGCTGTAAAGACGCCAGATATCTGGCGCAGCCCCATCCATACATGTTGCCGTGAATCTTTTTAAAGTAAAAAACAAGTTGGTGGTTTTCTGCTATAGAGCACTGCTATGTGTTACTTTCTGCAGTCACAACAGTGCACAAGTATCTATGCAAATTGAAAAGTGATGTGCAGGCTCTTGTATCTGCTTGACACTAGTTATTACTATTATAAAGGACCGATCATTATGTAGACATAATACATATACTATTGATATGCCATCAATGTCTGAAGTAAGACAGTCCCTTTAATCCCTTAAGCCCCGGGCCTGAAAAGTAGTTAATGACCAGAACATTTTTTTTGTTTTTGCGTCCTTGAGTTTCAACAGTTGTAACTTTTTTATTTTTTCAATGACGCAGTTGTATGAGGCCTCGTTGTACTTTATGGGGGAATAGTTTAAGTTCACTTATAAATAATTGCAGAATTGTTTTTAAATGTAAAAAAATGTATTTGTTTTCTTACATTTTTTTTTACACCATTCACATTTCATACTTAATAACTTGTTAGATTAATTCTACAGGTTATTACGGTCGTGTGGATACCTAATATGTGTAGTTTTTTTTTGTGTGTAATATATGCAGAATTATTTTTTATTAAATATTTTTATTTTATTATTTTTTTTATTTTTTTTACACTTTTTATGTTTTTTACTTTTTTTTTTTTTAATCCTATGAAGGGAGAACTGTTCTACGTTTTTATTTTTTTTTAAACACTTAGTAATGTATTAGCATATTCATATATGCTAATACATTCTAATCTGTGTCACTTTCACACAGGCAGTGATCAGGACACCACACAGACAGCTCTGGGGCCACTCTAGGTCCCCAGGGCTGACTGTGCAGCCTTTCCCCGGGCTCGGTCAGGTCACCGGGTGTTCTGATCACCCGACAGAGCAGGGAAACCCTTTGATTGCGCTGCGGTGACGATCCGCCCAGGTGCTTGCAGGAGCTGTGCTGGGAACAGGGCTGTGTAGTACAGCCCCGATTCTAGCGCAGCTGCGGCGCCGGGCACCACAAACCCCGAAGTCTGCAGCGACGCCAAAAGACGTCGCTGCAGACGAACGATCCGCACCAGCCGCCGTCAAAAGACGGTGCGCGGTCGTTAAGGGGTTAAACTTTTCTATATTTGTAGGCAGAGCCTGTGTTATAGAAAATATAATCCTGTGTAACATGGAACCATACTTGTCACCTTTGGACAGATTATCTCATTATTTCAGTCACAATACCATCATATAGTACCAAGAAAATACCGTCATGAACCGCCCACAATATATTACCATATAGTGCCTAAATAACATGCACCATCCCAATAATGCTGTCTTAACCAGCCAATATAATACCGCTGTATAATAACCAAACAGTAGTGCAGTTCAGTTTCCAATTAATACCGCCCCACAATACCATACACTGCTAAATAATACCGTTTTGTTTGTTAACCCAACAAACTAACATGGAATATACATTTGTATTCTGAATGAACATGACGCTTGGTTATATGATTTTCTTCTTTTATGGATTTGCTTTCCGAGACTGTTGTGTGTTCTTCAGTTGAGGTTGTATGGACCTGATTTTAGGAGCTTTTAAGGAGCAGATATTTTATTATATTATATTTTATTTATATTTTATTATATTATATCTTTTTACATAAAACCGTAGAATGTAAAGAGGGTGCACTTTCTTTTTCTCATAACTGTATCAAATTTATACATCTTTGTAAATCTAAAGGCTCATTTTAAAGAGAGGATCTCTAGGTGTTTAAATTGCCATGTAGCTAAGGTGTCCATGTATAATGCTGACGACACTCTTTTTAAATTGGTGTATAAATATCTGACTACCTCACGGTGTCTAGAGGTTGTATCTATGGAAAACCTTTGCTTTAGTGACAAATTAATTGCCCTGGGTGTTCAAAGTCTTGTGTGAAGTTATCGTGCTGTGGAAAAAAGAGCTATGGGCAGAATGAAGTAACCTGTCAGCATTTAAAGGGAAATTAACATTTCAAGGAAGTAGGTTAGCAGAACATCATATCCGAATATATAATCTTGTAGATAAGGGATGGTGTAGAGTAGGTTTATCTAAGAACTGAGAAGTCTGTATGATAACTTACATCTACTGTATAAAAAATTAATCTATACTTATTGTAAAGGTATTGTATACTCTGTTAAATGGGGTGTTCCAACACTAACCAATGCTCGTTACTTTGTCGGTTCATGATATAGAATAGGAAAAAAAAAAGAAGAATACCCTCCTTGTAAACCTTTCGTTTCATCACTGCAGCCGTCTCAGTGATCCCGGCAGTAGACTTTCCCATCCATTCTTCACCTGACAGGTACAACCAATCACAGGCCGCAGTGATCATGTGCATGTGATCACTGCGGCCTGTGATTGGCTGCACCTCTCAGGTGAAAAATGAACAGGGAAGTCTATTGTCGGGATCACCGGGACGGCCACAGCAATGGAAGAGCATCTACAATGTGAATATTTTTCTTCTATACTACATCATGCCACATTTGTTAGTCCAGATGATAAGATAGTCACATATGTGAAGGATTGTGGCAACAAGTGTTTGTTTGCACCTTCATCATGCGTTTCACAGTGTGTATTGGCTTCTATAGACTTTCAATGTAGTGCATGGAGGTGCTATGTCTTGCAGGGCAAATGAGCCCTTCTTGATGTATATGAGGGTCCTAAATGGTGGATAACTCTCTACCAAAAAATTTTTTTTTATTTTTTTTAAAACAAAATCAAGTTTATTTGGAAGATATGCAAGAGTTACAGCAGTTGTATAAAAAGACAGGACATAATAGAAACCAGGTGCAAGTAAAATGAACAGAATTCAAAGCTCAGATACGTCTCATTACTAGATCCATAATAAAGACTGTATCTAATAACTCTACAGAGTGTAAGCCAGTCACAATTTTGCAGCATAAGATTATGACAAAATAGATAGTAAACTTGATTGACATAACAGATCAACCTTAAAATAAAATTGTAAACTAAACAAAACAGTGTGTACGCGCATCCATTAATTATCCTAGTGGGAAACTCATACATAGGTATAAGATCTAAAATTAATTTAGAAGGACTATCAGGGGACAATCTCAGGGTAAGAACCAGCTTCACTGATGTGGATGGGGCGAGAACAGAACCCATGGCTACCAGCAAACCTATACAGGGAGCTCTACTAGGCACATCTAAGTCACACAGGGGATTGCCAAGGCTGTACGCGTGGAGTCGATCCAATCCTGCCAGACCTTGACAAACTTGTCAGGGCACCCACGATGTAAGTAAATATATTTCTTAAACGGGAGAGTAGCATTTACAGCGTTTATCCAATCTTGCACCGAAGGGGTATAGGAGGACAGCCAGTGCCGAGCAATAGTTTTCCTGGCAAGAAACAGGAGTTCAGTGAAACAAGTTCGGGTCACTGAGGATGGATATTCCTCGGGGTCCAGGTATAATAAACAATGTCTTGGGTCATCAGGCACGGGACAAAAAAATAAATTAATTTAATAACATTTTAAAGTCATATATAGAACTTCAGTAACCATCCTGTAGATTGCATGACCCAAATTGCTGGTAGGCTTACATTCAATTATGTGCCACAGAGGATTACAAAAATAACAGGATGCTGTAAACCCATATAAAAATCAATGGATATTCTCGGATAATCTTACTTAATGTAATATATTCGCCTCATGTCAGTCTTCTATCATGAAGTATGAGGCCCATTTGTTCCTTGGTAAACATACAGTAACTATTTTCTTGTCAATGGTGTGGGCTATGGGCACCAGAAACGAGAAGGCTTTTGCTGGCATAGACTGTTCAATGGAGCCATGTCTATTAATGCAGGGGTCTTAAACTTCGCCAGGTAAATGGGCCTTATAGAAAAGATTGAAGTTAATGGGCCAGATTCCTTTCAAATTCAGTAGAATACAAAATTATTACAAAGGTGGTTCCTCATGCGGTGTTGTCAAATATGTGTACTTTTTTTTAAATTTTACTTTTCTTTTGCGTGACAAGCATTTATAATGCTTATCATGAAAGAATGGTGTGTGTTTTTAATTATCTTTTGTCAATCAGCCTGGCAGCGTATACATCACAGATGAACTGGAGACTGTTGTTAAGCCTTGGGCTGCCATGTTGACCATCAACACCCCAAAAACTGGGTGTAAATGGAAGACCTAGAGAGTTCCCGCCCTCAAATCCCTTACATGCCATGGTCACTCTATACTGCAAAGTCTAAGGATATGTTCACATGATGTACTGCGGCGCGTACAGTACGTGCCGCAGTACATCGTGTGTTTCGGGAGCCCGCGCTAATACGCACATACTACTGCGGTGCGGGAAGGGGGGCGGTAGCCCGCCGACCCCATTGACATTCATTACTCGCGGCGCTTATTCGCCGCAAGTAATTGACAGGTCACTTATCTTCCCGCGCGTACAATACGATCGCATTGTACGAGCGGGGAGAGGAGGCGTAATCCATGGTTCTCTATGAGAACTACGGATTACTGTAATTTCGGCGCGCATCTCGCCCGCAAATACGCCACGAAATACACGCCGAAATTACGCCATGTGAACATACCCTAAGCGATAAAACAGCCAGGACTGGCACACTCTACCTTGTCTGAAGGATGTCTTGGAAACTGATGCATCATGAGCCATATGCAGCCCATAGGCCACGTGTTTGAGACCCCTGGTCTAATTTATGTTACATAGTCTGGGGGTATCAATTCCAGACAGCTCCTTTTAAAGGTTCAGTGATGATACCCTTTAGAAAAATTAATACTGTATCTTTAGAGGAGTATTCTGGTATAAAAAATATGACTTCTGTTAAAAATAAAAAATCCTTAATATATTGAAATAAAAAATTTCCAGCTATTTCCCACATAATCCCTCCCCAATAATGTAATGTTTATAGCTTGTTACCATAAGATACGACCTGTAGTTCAATTTCACCTTTCTGGTCAGGCATGCTCAGTTCCAGCATGAGGATTTAAAGGACGGTAAACTACTTGTCTATGAAACCGACGACGATTGAAGTGACTATTACTGGGAACAAATGAAAAGGGGGCAAAATATGAGATTCACAAGAGGGTGGACACTTGTTCTTCAACAGCAAGGGGAACACTGCGGAAAAATAGCCTGGAGTAGATGTCAGCAATGCATGATGGGAAATGTAGTCTTCCACTCATGTAGCTGCTGCTAAAGCCAAGCCCAGGCTTTCTGCTCTGAGAAGGAGAACATAGGGAGCAACAGTGTGACAAAAAAGCAATTCTACATGTTTAGGATGTAGGATTTGAGTTCTTTCATTCTGTTTATGACCCTGCAGCCTTCTTTCAAGATTTTTATCTGAATACTGAAAAACCCCTTTAAGTAAATATAAAGCAGAAATGAAGGGAAAGTTACTGACTCTTTTTTTATAATGGGGATCAAACTATGAGATTAATAGGGCTTGAATGAAAATAAGGAAAAGTACGAAATTAATGGAATAACCAAAATCTTTGTTTCCTGTCTGCAGTCTTAACCGAAAGGAACTTCTAGAACTCAGCACTGTTTTGCTAAAAGCTATTTTATGCTTCAGCCATGGATATTAAGAGTACTTTTTATGTAAATCTTCCATGAAAACAACAAGTTCAGCGTCTGAATGGAAATTGGAACACAGTTGTTGATGAACTAACAGAAAGGAGAGCCCTTTTCACAGCTGTGTTTTTCTGCTGCAGTTATGGCTACAATTATTTTATTTCCTTCTTAAATTTCATCTTTTTAAGGGATTATCCAATAACCTTCAATGTAGCCAACTTCTTCATGCTTGGCCAAAATGATCCAGATGACTAAACTCAGCTATGCTATTTACTTCATGTATTCCTAGTACACAAAACAATATTTTTTTTTCACTCAGTTGTAGACCAAATACATTTGTGTCCACAATATAAGACGCAGAAGGAGTGCTATGCTACATACAATATATAGTGACATAATCTGTATATAACCAGAAATGTCATATTATGGATATACTTAGCAGCTTAGAAGTCCCAGTACAGCATTTGTATTTACTTCTTTAGTTGTTAAAGGGAACCTATCAAGTGCTTTATGCTGCCCTATCTGAGAGTAAGATATGATAGAAGGAGAGAAGCTGAGCTCTGTGATATATAAGAGCAGGATGTGATAGAGGAGAGAAGCTGAGCTCTGTGATATATAAGAGCAGGATGTGATAGAGGAGCTGAGCTCTGTGATATATAAGAGCAGGATGTGATAGAGGAGAGAAGCTGAGCTCTGTGATATATAAGAGCAGGATGTGATAGAGGAGAGAAGCTGAGCTCTGTGATATATAAGAGCAGGATGAGATAGAGGAGAGAAGCTGAGCTCTGTGATATATAAGAGCAGGATGTGATAGAGGGAGAGAAGCTGAGCTCTGTGATATATAAGAGCAGGATGTGATAGAGGAGAGAAGCTGAGCTCTGTGATATATAAGAGCAGGATGTGATAGAGGAGAGAAGCTGAGCTCTGTGATATATAAGAGCAGGATGTGATAGAGGAGAGAGGCTGAGCTCTGTGATATATAAGAGCAGGATGTGATAGAGAAGAGAAGCTGAGCTCTGTGATATATAAGAGCAGGATGTGATAGAGGAGAGAAGCTGAGCTCTGTGATATATAAGAGCAGGATGTGATAGAGGAGAGAAGCTGAGCTCTGTGATGTATAAGAGCAGGATGTGATAGAGGAGAGAAGCTGAGCTCTGTGATATATGAGCAGGATGTGATAGAGGAGAGAAGCTGAGCTCTGTGATATATAAGAGCAGGATGTGATAGAGGAGAGAAGCTGAGCTCTGTGTATATAATAGACAGGATGTGATAGAGGAGAGAAGCTGAGCTCTGTGATATATAAGAGCAGGATGTGATAGAGGAGAGAAGCTGAGCTCTGTGATATATAAGAGCAGGATGTGATATAAGAGCAGGATGTGATAGAGGAGAGAAGCTGAGCTCTGTGATATATAAGAGCAGGATGTGATAGAGGAGAGAAGCTGAGCTCTGTGATATATAAGGCAGGATGTGATAGAGGATAGAAGCTGATCACTTGTGATATATAAGAGCAGGATGTGATAGAGGAGAGAAGCTGAGCTCTTATATATCACAGAGCTCAGCTTCTCCCTCTATACATCTGCTGTTATAGAGAAGAGCCAGCCTCTCTCTATACATCTGCTGTATATATCACAGAGCCAGCTTCCCTCTATCACATCCTGCTATATATCAGACTCAGCTCTGTACTTAATCACATCCTGCTTATTATCACAGAGTCAGCTTCTTCCTATCATATCCGTCTTATATCACAGAGCTCAGCTTCTTCCTATCAAGGAAATCAGCTAGCTCTTCATTGATATATCAAGAGCAGACTTGCTTCCTCTAGTACACCTGGCTCTTATATATACAGAGAAGATCGCTTATAACGAGAGAAGCTAGCTCTGTATACATACACAGAGCAGTATAGAATCAAGAAGCATGTGGAGATCTAGTTGAATCCATAAATGAGTCAGAATGTGATAAGGTAGTAAAGCTATTGAATATAAGAGCAGGATGTGATAGAGGAGAGAAGCTGAGCTCTGTGATATAAATAGAGGATGTGATAGAGGAGAGAAGCTGAGCTCTGTGATATATAGAGCAGGATGTGATGAGGAGAGAAGCTGAGCTCTGTGATATATAAGACAGGATGTGATAGAGGAAGAGCTGAGCTCTGTGATATAAAGAGCAGGATGTGATAGAGGAGAGAACTGAGCCTGTGATATATAAGAGCAGATGTGATAGAGGAGAGAAGCTGAGCTTTGTGATATATAAGACAGGATGTGATAGAGGAGAGAAGCTGACTCTGTGATATATAAGAGCAGATGTGATAGAGGAGAGAAGCTGAGCTCTGTGATATATAAGAGCAGATGGATAGAGGAGAAAGCTGAGCTCTGCATATATCACAAGCTCAGCTTCCTCCTCTATCACATCCTGCTCTTATACAACACAGAGCTCAGCTTCTCTCCTCTATCACATCCTGCTCTTATACATCACAGAGCTCAGCTTCTCTCCTCAGCACATCCTGCTCTTATATACCACAGAGCTCAGCTTCTCTATCACATCCTGCTCTTATATATCACAGAGCTCAGCTTCTCTCCTATATCACATCCTGCTCTTATATATCACAGAGCTCAGCATCTCTCCTAAATAACATCCTGCTATTATATATCACAGAGATCACTCTCTACATCTATCACAATGAGAGATGTGAGAGAATTCTAAAAGAGATTAGAAGTTTTCTCCCATCCAAGAATGAGGTCCGATATGGTAACACTAAGGTCAGGTTCACACAGCATATTGCGGCCTGAGTAACATCCGTGCCTCCTTTACTTAACCAGTTGCTGCACAGTATATGCCTGCAAAGAAGTGACACCTGCAAAATTATGAACAGAAAATATGTGCCGTGGGTTTGATACCGCATATTTTACATTGATCTCTATTGTACATCGTTTGTTTGAGCTGTATTTCGGCATGTACTTTGGTGAAATTTCACCCACAAACATGGCCCAAAAGACGCTGTATGAACACCCCAATGAACAGAGGAGGTGGTGTTTTAACTTCTTGTAAAAATTGTCATGAATGTCTTGGGGTACTGATACAATATACTTAAAACTTTAGATTTTTCTGGATGGATCATGATTTGGTATGAACTCAATAAAGCAGGTAATGATTTAAAATTTGTGGGCGTACCTGGTGCCCACTTTGGAGAGTAGTCAAGCCTTAAATGTCTGATAAATACAAGTCCCACCTCTTGAACCCACACCTACCTTGAGAACAGGAGTCGGCTTACCCTAAGACCTCATTGGTGCCAGAAGGCTGGCCGCACATGCATGGCTTTTAAAATAACTAACTTTTTGGGAATTCCAAGTAACTATGCTTTGCTATACTCGGAACTTTCATTGAAGTGAACAAAGAGAGTCATACATGTGCAGCCACCTCTCTGTTTTCTAAGAATGAGGCACAAACCGGAACAGAGAGGTAAGAGGAACCCCCATTCTCAAGATGCAGATCCTGAGGTTGGACCCACATTCTGTTGTACATTTGCACCGTCTACTGTGGATTTGCCATAAATGTCCAAGATGTGAATACCCTTTTAAAAGTACACAACAATAGGATATTTCTAATATTAATTTTTTTTTTTATTATTTTTTTTTTTTAAATGTTCTTGTTTACATTTCCTATTGCAGAAATCCAGCTTGTAAACTTCATTGAAGATATGCTTTTTTCATGTATGGTAAAACTGTAGTATACGTATAGTATTTGGCTTAAACCCTTTGTATTCTTTTAAGATTACTTTTAGGTAGGGTTGAACAAATGATGACTTGAAACCTCCCTGATCATCATGTTTTTCTGCCAGCCACATGGATCAGCAGGCCTGAGCCCGTGTGACCCAGATCAAGTGATGTTCTCTTCCAAAAAGAAGTGGGAGCGTTGTCAATGAGCCACTTTCAAGAAAATCTATGAAATTGCAGTACACAGAGCTGCGGCCAAGGCAAGATGTCCGTCCTCCCCATCATGTGCACATCATACAATACGACAATGAAAACATCTTATAAAAAACACAATATATAGTCACATACAAATGCTTCTCTCCCTTGAAAGGCAGTAGATGTTAAAGAGAACCTGTCACATAGTTTATGCCCCCCTTGCTGAGGGCAGCACAAACTAGTGTCAGACCTGCTGTTTCCAGCGCTGTGTCCCTTATTCTGTAAGATGCTGTGGTTTTAGAGCATTTACCCCTCAAATCTTAGTCATGAGCACGTGTTAGCCCCTCCCATCAATGAGAAGCCCCACCCCCCGGACAGTTAGTCTCATGTTTCTACCTAATCAAAGTAAGAGGGTACTCAGGTTAGGAGGGCGGGGCTAGCCTCAGGTGGGCGGGGTTTGAATAAACTTTTCATGACTCTTTTCTGGCTGAAAACTGCAGATTTGAGCACTAAATGCTCTAAAACTCCAGCATCTCACAGAATAAGGGACACGGTTCTGGAAACAGCAGGTCTGACACTAGCTTGTGCTGCCCTCAGCAAGGGGGGCATAATCTATGTGACAGGTTCTCTTTAACTGAGCCTCTCAGAAGTCACACAGCTCCTTCTTTTTTGGAGAAATTAGCTCTCCGCTATAGAGTACTTCATAAATAAAACTTTTTCAGACATATCACAACAGAAACGTTTGTGTAGATCTTGGCTCCAACGTACAGTTTGGTCTGAGGTTAGTTTGTAATGTAATATAATAACCAAGGAAAGCCTGTAACAGGACACCTGTAATTAATGGACAAAGATTAAAAACGAATACGACCCAGACATTAAGGATCTAAAGTTACAGAATGAAGGTATCTTGATGACTTCAATACTTTTTTCATTTAGCCAATATATTTTATCTTCCCATTTTAACCTAAAGTTGTTTTGGGTCCAGCTGCTCCAGCCAAAGCTGCTCCACACATGTATATTGGACCCAATAATAATACAGTTCAAATCTGCATTGATCTCTTTTGCTCTTGTAATATGAACTGCTTGGATTCTTTATCCAAGTATTTCGTAAAGGGAGCAAAGAAGCAAAGATTTATGTCATGACTGAAGACGCTGTATTTCAAGTTAGGTGCACATAAATATTGCTGTCTTTTTATCTAGAATTATAATGTTTGTAGACATACAGTATAGGTAGTATGTTTTGTTTCAAATAGTAATCTTAACAATGTGTGTATTTGTGTAGAGATGAAGAAATCTACACATACACACATTTTTGAGATTACTGTTTGAAACAACATTCTACCTATACTGTATGTCTGCAAACATTATACCTTATTATACATATACTGCACCCCTCACATTTTTGTAAATGTTGCATTATATATTTTCATGGGACAACACTGAAGATATTATACTTTGATACAATGGAAAGTAGTCATTGTACAGTTTGTATAACAGTGTAAATTTGGTGCGCCCTCAAAATAACTCAACACACAGCCATCAATGTCTAAACTGATGGCTGCAAAGGGGAGTACACACACAAGTGACAATGGACAAATTGTACCCAAAGTGTCAATATTGTGTGTGGCCACCATTATTTTCCAGCACTGTCTTAACTCTCTTGGGCATGGAGGTCACTAGAGCTACACAGGTTGCAGCCACTGGAATTCTCGTCCATGACGACATCACGGAGCTGGTGGATGTTAGAGACCTTGTGCTCCTCCACCTTCCATCTGAGGATGCCCCACAGATTCTCAATAGAGTTTAGGTCTGGAGACATACTTGACCAGTACTGCACCTTTACCCTCTCTTCTTTAGTAAGGCAGTGGTCACCTTGGAGGTGTGCTTGGGGTCGTTATCATGTTGGAAGGGAGAGGATCATGCCCTGCTTCAGTATATCACAGTACATGCTGGCATTCATGATTTCCTCAATGAATTGTAGCTCCACACAGCTTATATCAAAGTGTCATAACTTAAGTGTTGTTCCATGAAAAGATATAATACACTGCTCAAAAAAATAAAGGGAACACTAAAATACTACACATTAGAGCTCAATGAATAAATATTCCAGTTGCAATTCTTTACTCATACCATAGTGGGATGCATTGAGAACAATAATAAAAATGATTAATGAAAATCAAAATTAATATCCCATGGAGGTCTGGATTTGGAAAGATACTCAAAATGAAGGTGGATATGTCAAATTTCAGGCTGATCCAACTTCAGTGGAAATGCCTCAAGACAAGGAAATGAGACTCAGTAGTGTGTGTTGCCGCCACGTGCCTGTATGATCTCCTTATAATGCCTGGATGAGGCGGCAGATGTTCTCCTGAGAGATCTCTTTCCAGACATGGATTAAAGAATCGGTCAACTCCTGAACAGTCTGTGATGCAACGTGGCATTGGTGGATGAAACGAGACGTGATGTCCCAAATGTGATCATTTGGATTTGGGTCTGGGGAACGGACAGTCAATTCCATTGCATCAGTGCCTTCAACATACAGGAATTGCTGACACACTTCAGCCGCATAAGTCCTAGCATTATTATGCATCAGAAGGAACCCAGAGCCCACTATACCTGCATATGGTCTAACAATGGGTCTGAGGATCTCATCTAGTTACCTAATAGCAGTCAGGGTACCTCTGGCTAGCACATGGAGGCAGGCTCGGACTAGCCCACAGAGGAAACCCTCTGTGATCCCCTGAGAATGGTAGACATAGGGTTGTTTTTATCTGCATATACATCCTTGGGAATGGCAAAAAAGCAGACAATTAGAGAAAAAAAAACAAGAGGCAAAGTAAAGGAGGTATGTACAGTCATTTACAGTAGCTGTGGGGTGGGCGCCTAAAATAAACTCCACCGGTGGGCCAAGAAACCACTTATCTGGTGGGCCCCCTAGAATCAACTCCACCTGTGGGCCCTAGGAATCCCAGTCCAACACTGCATGGAGGTCTGTGTGGCCCTCCAAACAAATGCCTCCTTATAACATTACTGACCCACTGCCAAACCATGTAGTCATGCTGGAGGATGTTGCAGGCAGCAGAACGTTCTCCACAGCTTCTCCAGACTGTCACATGTGCTCAGTGTGATCTTACTCTCATCCGAGAAGAGCACAGGGCGCCAATGTCTAATTTGCCAATCCTGGTGTTCTCAGGCAAATCAACTGTAAACTTAACACCGACTAGTGGACAATGAGCCCTCATACCACCTTAATGGAGTCTGTTTCTGACAGTTTGAGCAGACACATGGATATTGGTCTAATTTGAACAACAACACAACCATTATCAGAGTATCCACCAGTGACCTATTTAGAAGCTCCCCTTGCTTCTAACATACAAAGTCCAATGAACAATAGGTCAGAACATACTATATCATCTTCTTTATACAATTCTTTTATTCCGTATATGATGGAGATTAGATGCATTGTGCATTGAAAGGAGAGGGACTTTAACTCCATAAACTTGAGTATACCACTTTTCTTTGCTACCCTAATTGGGAGCTATTATAAAGTGTGATGGAGTAATGTATACACAAAATAAAAGAATTGTATAAAGAAGGTGATATAGTATGTTCTGACATATTGTTTGTTGGACATGGTATTAGTGGCGGGCAGGAGGTCATTTTGCAGGGCTCTAGCACTGCTCTTCCTGTTCCTCCTTGCACAGAAGAGGAGGTAGCGGTCCTGCTACTGAGTCGTTGCCCTCCTATGGCCCTCTCCACTGGTGTACTGGCCTGTCTCCTGGACACAGCTTACCTTCTTGCCGTAGCTCGCATTGATGTGCCATCCAGTATGAGCTGCACTACCATAGCAACTTCTCTGGGTTGTAGACACCACCTCATGCTACCTCTAGGGATGAGAGCAATAAAAAAATGCTAAAGTCACCAAAACAACCAAAAAGGAAGAGAACAGAAAAATGGTCTGTGGTCACCACCTCCACAACCACTCCTTTGTAGGGGTTGTCTTGCTGCTTGTCTATCATTTCTATCTGTTGTCTGTTCCATTTGAAGGAGAATATCTCTCATTTGGGAGAGCACCATATGGGTGTGTGGGGATTTAAAATTGCCTTTTTGCACCCCACTGTGTTTCTTCATATCACAGGGCATTATGGGAAAAGAGCTGAAAGCTCAAGCGCCCTCTATTGATGTAACAAATCCTCAATTTGCTTGTGACTCACTGAGTCTTTAGAAAGCAAAAGGGATGTGAACCAAGCCAGTGTTACTCATCTGGAGACAGCGATATCGAGGTTTTTGCCCCTTCTAAGTGCAGAGCAGAGCTTACTGGCTGGCTGGGAGGCAATGAGTGGCCCAGAAAGTGGAATATCTCTCCTTGGGGAGAGCACCATATATGTGTGTGGGGATTTGAAATAGACTGTGTGTACCCCACTAGGGAGCTGCATATCACAAAGCATTATGGGAAAAGAGCGACAGCAGGAGAAATTGATTCACAATCAGTGTTGATTCATAACTGGACAGATTGATTCCACAGAAGTGTGATTGACTTAGAGTTACAGTGTGTTAAGTGTTCCGTTTATTTTTTGAGCAGTGTGTGTATATGTGTGTGTATATATGCACATAAGTTTTTAAGTAGGTTGATATCTATGTGTGTCAGGGCATTTATGTGATCTTCAGATATGTTGCGCCTTTTCTTTTAAAAATAAAATATTCAGGTCAAATCGGGGTTTAGTTTTATGCGGCCTTGGATGATAGTCACAGTGACCCACCAACCTGTTAAAGACCTGACCATTTTTCCCTGTTTATGTCTAACTAATGGCACCTAATTTAATTTCTTCCACTCATGCATGTACAAAAAAAAAAAAATCGTCCATGGTCATGAATTTGCTCAACGTACAGCCAGCTTGTATTTGTTTAAAAAAGACCATTTAAAAGAAGATATATTTATTTCGAAAAATGATGTAATGAGTCATATGACAATACTGTCTATATTCAGTTCCTTAGCCTAAAAAAATATAGACAGTGATCGAATGTATAAGCGTCAATGCTATAAACTGCAAGTTGACGAGCAAGTTATTCTAAGAGTTTAGCTAAAAATTATGTGATGTGCTTTATTCTTTTTATTCTTTTGCCCTTTTTAAGAAAGTTTTGACAAATATGAATCTGATTGCCTAGTAACGTCTTGTCAGCTAATTAACATTTCGGATTTTTCATTGGCATTAGAATGTAAGGGGTGTATACCACGTCTTTGTCAATAAAACAGAAGGAGACTTGAGTAATGTAAAACGATCGGAACCATCGGACTAGTGCAAAAAGCTATTATTTTCTTGTAGATAATAAGTGCAGAGGGTATGAAACATGGTTAAACATGGTACGGAAGCAGCTAAAACAAAAATGGTACAGAATGTTTAATAATGATGAAAGGTGAAAATGTTTATTATTTAATTTGCAAGCTTCCCACATCAATTTTGTGGCAAAACACCTTTAAGTAAACAAAGAGCTATGAGTAGTTACTTGATGGGAAAACCCCTTTAATCACATCTTCAAGAGCGAATTGGCGAAAGGTGATTCAATTAAGGATATAAAGTTGGCAGCAGGGCTGGCTCCAGGTCAGGTGGGCCTCTTTATGGTGACCCTTTTTTTGACCACCCTATATGCTTTACATCCATAATAGCACCAGTGACCTTTCATGTTCTGGTATGTTCACATGGCTGATTTGCAGTCCATATTTCTAAGTATGGACCGCAAATACGGTAATTCATAGCTCTCACTGAGAACTATGATTACCTGCCGGTTTCCCCAAACCGTATTATGCGATTGGAAGAAAGAATTGACATGTTCCTTCATCCCTACGCTGTGGAAATGGAAAGTCTATGGGAGGCGGCACAGAGTGTTTTAGAAGTACGTGCTGGCCAGCAGGTACTTCTAAGGGCATGTTCACACGGCTTATTTTGGTGTGCACTTCGCCGCGTATTTCGCGGCAAAATGCACACTGCAACTATGGTAATCCATACCTCTCATAGAGAGCTATGGATTATGCGTCGTCCCACCGCGCGTACAATACGATCGTATTGTACTCATGGGGAGATAAGTGACATGTCAGTTGTTGACAAATACGCGCCGCTGACAATGAATGTCAATGGGGCTGGGGGGCTGCCGTCACCCCCCCCCCCCCCCCATGCTTTGGGAATACGTGCTGATCAACGAGACTCCCAAAACACCCGGCGTATTGCGGCGCGTACAGTATGCACCGCTGTACGCCGTGTGAACATGCCCCTACTATTTTTGCTGTGTTTTTGTGCTTTTCAGTGTTTTGTTGTAAAAAATATGTTATTTCTACCAAAGAACATCAAAAGAAATCATCTAATGTAAATCCTAAAAAGGAGAGAGACCGTTGTATGTTGCAAAGTTAGTAATTGATTCCTTTTACTGACAGAAATATGGTTGCTATTCTAGCTTATATTTCCAGAAGAATTTTTTAAAGGTGCCATTTTGCCGTACACAAAAGCATTTAATATGCATCAACTATTATTATGGGGAAAGTGCCGAAGTAAGGTAATCAAGCCATTTTTATTACCATAAATGTGCTCACTTGGTTGTATCTTATTACAGTTGGTGTATGTTCGCACAGCATATTGGGGAGCGTACTGTACACGCTGCAGTATGCTAGGTGTTTTGGAAGCACTGTCCCTGGCCAGCCCCATTCACATACATTGTCAGCGGCACTTATGTGCCGCTAACAATTGACATGTTCCTTCTGTCCACGGGCGTACGATACGATCATATTGTACGACCGGGGAGATGAGGCATAATTCATACTTCTCTATGAGAGCTATGAATTACCATAATTGCAGCGCACATTTCGCATGTATTAGAGCACAAATATGCGGCGAAATGTGCACTGCAATTACGCTTTGTGAACATACCCTTAGCAGGGGTGTCAAACTGCGGCCCTCCAGCTGTTGGAAAACTACAGCGCCCATCATGCATTTGTATAATCTATAATAGTGGGCATGATGGGAGTTGTAGTTTCCCCAGAGCTGGAGGGCCGGCAGTTTGAAGCCCGTGCCTTACAGGTATACCAAATATGTCGGTTATTTAGGTTTATAGTATATTGTGCCTGCAAAGAATGTTATTGAGGTTTGTAAACAGAGAAAATTCTCTCATAGACAATAGTGCCACCCTCTTTCCGACCGGTATTTTGTCTTTTTTGGCACTCAGTGCGACGGCTTTTGTTTGCGGATTCAAGCCGCCGCCCTTCACACTCACATGTTCATGTTCTGTCCGAAAACTGGGTGGAAGAATGAACGTGTTCTAAGTTTTTAGGAAAGCCGTCGGTGTGAAAAACCGTCTGGCGGAAACTCCATGCAGTGTGGACCCCTGAACAGATATTTTCTATTTAAATCAATGTAAAAAATTGACAGTCTCTTTACAGACGGTTTTCAAATCTGAAAACCGCCTGTGAAACAGACTGAAACCCCTGCCGTCGGGACAAGCCCTTAGCGTGTCTAGCTCCCAAACAGCAGATACTGAACAATAATAGCAGCGTGAAACATTATGAAATATACAAGGTGCTGGTAGGGCTTCTTCTCGTTAACCTGATGTACAGGGGGTTCCCCAATAAATAAAGGGACACAGTGCCTGTTAACTAACTTGTCTGTCATTTCAAGAAAGGTTGGTTCATATGAATCATAAGATGATGTGTTACAGTGATGCAAACCTGGAAAAAGCAACAAGCTTTGCTAAAGGCTTTATGTGTACATTAATCTGTGGTTAGACAAATTGTCTAGAAGTGGAAAAAATCAGGACTGTTGCTACTCTCTAGGAATGGGTGTCCTGTTAATATCACTCCAAGAGCACAACATGCAGTCCTTAAAGTGAAAAAGAACCCAATGATAACCGTGAAAGACCTACAGGAGACTCCAGTGTCGGACTAGCCCATTGGAGGATGGTCCCTGGATCCGACACATATACTGCCACTATTTACCTGTATACATGTTCCAAAGACACGCATAAAGTTAGAAACATGCCACAAAGTTTTTACTGTCTACCTGTGGGCCCCGAACTCTGTCATGTTTCTAACTGTATGCGGATTCTTGGGACACACATACAGTTGAAAACTATTGCTAGAGACTACTGTAGACCACAGACAAAGCCCACAGTAATAAGCAGTAGTACCTGCACTGCTTGGTCTCCTAAGCCAAAAGCGTTAGTGCTAGTCCTGAGTCTTTTAGCTTAAGATACGTCAACACACAGCCATCAAAGTCTAAACCACTGGCAACAAAACTGAGTACACCCCTAAGTGAAAATGGACAATTGGGCCCAATTTGCCATTTTCCCTAAACGGTGTCATGTGACTCATTAGTGTTACAAGTTCTCAGGTGTGAATAGGAAGCAAGTGTGTTTAAATTTGCTGTCATTTCTTTACATACTCTCATACAAGTCACTGGAAGTTCAACATGGCACCTCGTGGCAAAGAACTGTCTGAGGATCTGAAAAAAGTACTGTTGCTCTATATAAATATACCTGGGCTATAAGAAGATTGCCAATACCCTGAAACTGAGCTGCAGTACCGTGGCCAAAACCATACAGCAGTTTAACAAGACAATTTCCACTCAGAACAGGCCTCAACATTGGTGACCAAAGAAGTTGAGTGTGTGTGGTCATATCCAGATATTCCCTTTTCAAAATTGATGTACGAGTGCTACTAGCATTAATGCAGAGGTTAAAGAGGTGGAGGGTCAGCTTGTCAGTGCTCAGACTATACACAGCACATACATCAAATTGGTCTGCATCGCTGTTGTCCCAGAAGGAAGCCTCTTCTAAAGATGATGCACAAGAAAGCCCTCAAACAGTTTACTGAAGACAAGCTGACAAAGGACATGGATTACTGGAACCATGTCCTGAGGTCTGATGAGACAGAGAGAAATTTATTTGGTTCAGATGGTGTCAAGTGTGTGTGTGGTGACAACCAGGTGAGGAGTACAAAGACAAGTGTGTCTTGCCTACATTCAAGCATAGTGGTGTGGAGTGTCATGGTTAGGGCTGCATGAGTACTGCCAGTTGGGAAGAGCTACAGTTCATTGAAGGAACCATGAATCCCAACATGTACTGTGACATACTGAAGTAGGGCATGATCCCCTCCCTCCAAGAACTGGGCCCACAGGACAGTATTCAAACATGATAATGACCTCAAACACACCTCCAAGATGACCATTGCCTTGCTAAAGAAAATGAGGGTAAAGGTGCTGAATTGACCAAGCATGTTTCCAGACCTAAACCCTAAACGAAAGGTGGAGGAGCGCACGGTCTCTAACATCTACAAGCTCCATAATGTTGTCATGGAGGAGTGGAAGAGGATTCCAGTGGCTACAACCTGTGAAGCTCTAGTGGATTCCATGCCAAAGAGAGTTAAGACAGTGCTGGACAATAATAGTAGTCTCAAACTATTGACACTTTGGGCACAATTTGTCCATATTCACTTTGAGGTGCACTCACTTTTGTTGCCAGTGGTTTAGACATAGATGCCTGTGTTGAGTTATTTCGAGGACACACCAAATTTACACTGTTTTACAAGCTGTACAATGACTACTTTACATTGAATCAGAGTGTCATATCTTCAGTGTTGTCCCATGAAAAGATATAATACAATATTTACAAAACTTTGAGGGGTGTACTCACATTTGGGAGATAGTGTAGGTACTTCTTAGATAATACTTTTGAAAAAACTTTTTTTGAGCTTCTGCTTATATTTTAAACATAAAAGACTTATAGGCTATAACATTTTCTGAGGTCACTTCTGGCTCATGTTAAGTGGGTCTAAAAGTGAAATTCTACCTCTACCATTTATTAGTCTTATGTAACAAATATATGATCCCAATACAGATCTACAAGCGGCAGCCAACATTAACTGACATGATCTTTCTTGTTGGACACTTTTCATCCTACTAATATTGTTCTTCATTCTGTCCAAATCCAGCTATAATGAAGAACAGTGCTTTTAGTCCCCTTAAAGTTTAACTCTACATTTACCATGTAGACTGCACTGTTTGACTCTTTTAACTTTGTATTTTCAGCCTCTTTTGTTGTAAAAAAAAAAAAAAAAATATTTGTACTTCAGTTTTTGAAAATGTGATATGCAAAGAAATCGAATACATTTTTTAAAGGCTAGGTTGCAGAAATTGTGAAAACAGTCACTTGTCAGCTCACTGATATATGAGATTAATAGTACCTTGTTTAACGGCTTGCAGAGCACGGAGACTCCCAGTCAGCTTCAGCTCGGGAGAGCAGCAGGAAAACAGGCAAAATGATATACTCCAGCTTGCTTAGAATTAGCATTAAGCAGTTGATCCGCAGCTTATATTTTTAAAAATAATTTTTTTTTTTAATATTCCATTAAAAATGTGATAATACAGGGTAGGAGAGTTGTAATACAGCACCAGTGCTACAGATTGCATGCGCGTTTGACTAATACATAGTTTAATCATTGGGGCACAATGATTAAGACTTTTGTATTAGTCGAAAAAGCGTCGTGCAATCTGTTTGCACTGGTTTCTGTATTACAACTCTCCTACCCCTGTATTATCACATTTTTAAGGAATATTAATACATTTTTTTATTTTAAAAGTATAAGCTGTGGATTATCTGCTTAATGCTACTTCTAAGCAAGCTGGAGTATATCATTTTATGTAGGTTGCAGAAATTGGACAAAAAATGTTTTCAGGACAAGTACTCATTAACTAGAGGTGTTTCGGTAAGCTGGAGATTGTACCCCTTCTTACTAATGAGACCATGTGCAAATGTCAAGCAATACCACAGACAAAACAGTAATGAATGTAATGTTTTGGGGGGTTTTCTCACTTTTTTTGGCAATTTTTGTTTTTATAAGAAAATGATTCTTTCTAGAAGTGTTCTACATATTCAGTTCCTAACTCATGTGGAAGATTTATTGTACGGACTCATCCCTGTTGTCAAATATCTCTCCCTTGGCATCTGTGGGGTTCTGATAAGTCATATAGACTATAACATATGAGCAGATAATACAGGTGAGCTCTGTTAAAGGGAATGTGTAATCAAAAATGACATTGTTTAACTCACGTTTTTATGTTAAACACATTTTTTAAGAATTTTTTTATTAGATTTTTTTAAAATTTTCATATCACTTTCAATATTTTTTTATAATTCTTAAGTCCTATAGTTTTCACTTTGGCCGCTAGGCCTAATAACAGTCTGACACTTCCTGTTCTTTAGAGAGAGATTTTCAGTAGTCTGCACATTATCAGTATAAATAGGTTTAGAATGAAAGGTGACACCAATGTGTATAGATAACACAGGATCCACCAGTCATAAAAGGAAAGTCACAGTTCGCCCTTCCCTCCCTCCCTGCACAGTGATTTCTTCCCAGGTCACAGAACATGACTAGAAAATTCTCCTATAGAAGTGAATGGGACTGAGTCAGTCTTAAGGCTCCTATGTGCATGAAGCTGCTGTAAAGTATCTCTATGACTGCTGTTAAAGCAGTGCAAGCAAGGCCTAGTGGCCAAAGTGAAAACTGCAGGATTAAGAGTTATTAAAAAATATTGAAAGTGATATAAAAAAAATAAAAAAACAACCACAAATTCCTAAAAAATGTGTTTAACATAAAAACGGGACTTAAACAATGACTCATTTTTAGTGATACATTCCCTTTAAAGAGGTTTTTCTATCGTTCTGTCACTTCAGGCTCCCACTTCCTGATCAAGCTGTGGGTGGGTTCTACAGTAGTAATTGACATATCTGCTCTGCTACTCCTAGATGAGCCTGCTAGAGGGACGTTGTTAATGGTAATGTTTATGGCTACAGAGCTCTAAAGAATTAAAAGTTTGTCAGTGAAGTATAAACCAGCTCCTGTGCTGCCATCTTGTTAGGTCACCTTCACAGCCACTGCTAGAGCAGCAAGAGCTGGTCGGTAACTAGAGAAACTTGAGTAAAGAAGCAGCAGAAAAGAACTATTCTAATTCTAAAATGAATCAAAATCAGAACAGCAATGTATTTGGTAATAATCTTTAATACGTGTTTCAAGCTAATCATTGTGGTGAGAATACCCCTTTAACTCTGTGTCTCCTTGTGTGGTGTTTCACATGTAACACGGAGGCTGTTACAAGACTCTAAAATCAAACAATTGTAGAATATCTCAAAATATGATGTATTTTAGTCATAAAAATGTGACATTCCCTTTCCGAACACATAACAGATACTTCCCTTAGCCCCTTCATTCTGTACTGCTGTGGTACAGAGGGTTTATTGGCTATTCCCATGCCATGTATATCATAAGAATAACTAAGTATTGAGACTGTGTTGCAATCCTTTTGCCATATAATTTACTGAATATTGCATAATTCCTGGTAAGATTTTCCATATTATTTTCAACTCTTCCAGTATGAAAGGTAGGTTCTCCATGGCATAGAAACCTTATGCCATGTGATATTATCAGTTCCCTAGTAGCAAAACCTCCATAAATTGACATTAGATCCAGTGCAAGCCATTGAAATATAATTGTTTTTTTTTTTATTTAGCCTTTCTTTTTCTTTTGCAGAGTCTTCAGATTTTGGCCCATCCATCGTTGTCCATACCAGTGTACCATTTGGAAAAGAGCACTTGGAGCAAGAGAAAGAAGCTGTACAGCCCCTGATTCTGAAGCAACTAGATTCAATTCTGCCAAGTCTTCCTCAACCAAAGCATGTGAAGTGTCAGAAATGGCGATATTCTCAGGTAGGCAGGTCCATAAATACAGAAATCGTTTATTACTTGAGAATGGTGTAGTCATTCATTGTGCTTATTCTGCTTTCTTAATGTCGAAAAATGTAAGAATTTTAACATGTATTTTGCTGATTTCAGGATCCCATGTATCATAATGTACAGTTCACTGTTTGAGGAATCTGGTCTATTCTCTCTTTTTTTTTTTCATCATCTAATGGAAATAATCCCAACCTAGAGTAGAAGGGAAAACCTTCCTGGTTTTGGTTAAAAAAAAGATGGAAAAGGAGGACATTACTGTAGATCGAGAATGCGCTCTTTTAATCAGGGCTTGCATATAAGGTACCATTATGGCAGATTAGTGTTAAAGTGGTTGTCTCACCTTGCTGTGTCACAGGCAGCTTCAGACTTGTGTTGCCAGGTTAGGCTGTGGGTGGTTTTATTGCAGTGATCAACATATTTAGCTCCTTCATAACTAGTTGAACCTTAAAGTGACATAAGTTCTGAAGATTTTATCTGTATTAAACAAAGCTACAGAGCTCCTTGGGGTGAAAACAAGTGCTTATCAAAGGTAAACAAATTAATCTTGTTAGTGATAAAGACTTCAGTCCAACCATGGTAACCTTATTGCCTGCTCTCTGTCTAATCAGGAAGGGAGATATGGATGGTAACCTAGAGACATTTACCTTTCCTGGTATGTTGAAAACTATTCATTATAGTGAGAAAACCCTTTTAAGTAAATGTTGCTTATGAATGGTTCAGATTGGTGCTGCCAATGACCATAAAGGTGGTCATACATATTAGATAGCTGTTGTCTAAAAGCTCAAAATCGGTGGGTTATGATATTTAGTTATAACGTGTCTGGTTAAAAAACAATTTATAGAAATAATAAGATAAATGTAATTATTTTAATCTTTCCTCATAACGAAGACTTGCCACGCCCCTTATTGCTTTGAATGCTCATCTTTTTGTACGTGTTCCAGGCCATCCTTTCTATAGACTGATGCCCAGAACTGAGCTGCATATTCCAGATGAGACTGCACAAGTGCTTTGTAGACTGTCCCGGGAGTCCATGCCTCGTTTTATATATAACAATATCCTGCTGGCTTTAGAAGCAGCTGATGTTACATAGTTCATGATCTATAAGTACACTCAAATCTTTTTAACTAGTAACTTTCCCAGTTTTCCTTCCCCAGGACAAGGTTGATGTGTGCTGTATGTCCAGCTTATTTGTAGATCCTATAGATGTATTGTTGTCCTTGCTTTTTATATGAAGCAACATTATAATCCTGTTTGGTTGGAAAATAAAGTCTAAAGTCAGTGCGATTGTAAGGGTCATTGATCAAAAATAAAGTTTTGCATAGGTACTCCTTGCTCACAGAACATAATTTTAAACAAAGGGTTACGTCCATTCTATCATGTTCTCAAATTGTATCACTAGAACTTGTGGATGTTAGGGGCGTAAAAACTCATGTGTTGTCCCATTGGTTTTACTATTTATTCCACTCCAATAACTTCAATTTAGCTGAAATTATTTTCTGAACTTAAAAGGGTGTTGCCACAATCTCATTTCATACCTCCTGTATCCAGCTCTTCAGCTCTGTGTGCTCAGACGAGGGCGTGTGTGGTTTGTTTGAATTGCCTATCATGTGACCCAGCAGGATAATATCACCAGACCTTTCCTCTCTGTAGTCAAAGAAAGATCTGTTTATGTGTAGAACTGTAAGTAGCTACAATGTAGCTCAGATGCAGGAACCAAACCTATGGATTTTATTTCTCTTTATCAATGCACATATCTGATTGAGGTTTCTTTTTTTAAATTTATTTGCACTGTTTGACTAATTACTAAGGAGGACAGAGGACAGGAGTAGAATGACAGCACCTGGGGTTTGAACACTCAGTAGCTGCCTGAGAGGAAAGGTGATGTCTGAGCATCACAAACAATGGATCACTAAAGGAGCAGCTAAAACAAAAACGGTCCAGAGTTTTTAATAATGATGAAAGCTGAAAATGTTTATTATTTAATTTACAAACTTCGCACATCAATTTTACTTCGTTGCAAAACCCCTTTAAAGCATTGCATTCGCTCTTATCAGTGCACTTCCTAGTCCTTACCAGTGTAGTTCTGGTGGTCTTTATTCAGTGGTTTTCAGGGGTTACTAACTGAAGTGCTTCGTGAATCCTATTGTGAATTGAGAATCCTTGTGTCAATACAAATAGATAGGCTGCATTATGTAGATATATTCATAGGTGTGTTTGGACTTTGCTGTGATAAAGGAAATGTGTCAACAATGTTTGGCATTTTTTTTCCCAAATCACTCTCTATATTAAAAAAAAATACTCAAAACCTGCAGGCAATACCAGTGTGTAGATACCACAGGATTCACAATTCACAAAAGGTGATGGTCACAACTCAGCTCCTTCCTCTCCCGTATACATAGACTTCTTCTTATGTCACAGAACGTGCCTAGAAAACTCTCCCATGGAAGTTACTGGGCCTGCTTGTGTCCACAAGCTTTTATGTCCATGTAGCTGCTGTGTCTCTCTTAATGCTGCTTAGACAAAATTACTTCCTCCATAATCATTTACAGAAAACATAATAAAAAAATCTATAATCAGAAATTTAAACAGCTGCAAAGAAAAGTATGTGTGTTTATTATCTGGGTTTAATTAGTAAAAAAAAAATGATTGGTGATACACTCCCTTTAAGTACTGCAGTGAATGGGCCGTGGTGCTGCAGCGTTACAATGCCCCTTTATTTTGCTGATCGATAGGGGTCTTGGAGGTCAGATCCCCATTGATCATAACTTAATTATCTACACTGAAGTATAAGCAGAGATCATTTTAATTTTAGAACCTTCTTCAGGTAACACAATAGATTGTTAGATAGGACCATTAGGTAAAACAGAAAGTCAGCAGCTCACTCTTCACTAGTAATACACTCGATAACTTCATACGAAGACATTTACAGCATTGTAATAAATATTTAAAGAAGTCACGCATTTCCTATAGCAGCCCACTCATTTGTCTTGAGAGCCAAAATTTCTTTTTTTTCCATGTGAAAGAATAAAAAGCTCACTGTGTGAAATCCATTATTTTGATGCTGAGTTAGCAACTTCAATTACTCACCAGAGATTACATGAATAGCAGTAAATATTAGCATTAACTGTCCTATGTATGCAGCATGTTGTGTGGGGGTGGCTGACATCTATCTTTGCACAGCTAGCAATGGCTCTCCTATCTTCTCGGTACACAGAAAATGACTTCAAGAAAAAAGATTTAACATCTTGTGTCTGAAATGACTTGTCTGACAGTGAATGTGCAAACAGAACGTAAGGCCTGGTGATCTGATATCTAGAAGAGAAGTGTTGCTTCCTGGAGAAATTAAACCAAGGTGTTCTGCATGTATTGTATGGCTCTTTCTTTAGGATGACTTTGACTGAATCATCTTTTTCAACAGCTGAAGCTGAGTAACATTACACCTCACAGGAGTGCAGGCAACGTGGTCTACCAAAACACCACTGTGAACAGGTGAATTCCATTGGAAATCAAAGGCACTACTATACAGCCACAGAATTTGTGAACTATGTTATAGAGGACATCTTATAGTAGTAGTCAATAACTACACTTGGCTATAAAGGTCTATATAAGAATAGAAAGACCTGGTTGCTTTTTCCCAAAAGCCAATGCTAACAGATATCCAACGGCACTGCAAACACATTGTTGAATATAGTAGTGGTGGTGCTCACAAGACATGTGGACTGTTGACACTGGTTGTTAGCTTGCGTACCGTGGCCACTGTACCACCTAATACCTCATATTTAACATTTTTCCAGTATGTCATATTTTTTTTATCTACCCAAGAATGCTGGGGAGCAGAGTGTGCGTGTGTTTTGTGTTGGACACCTAGAAAGTGTTGGGCAGCCCGCCTAATCTAATAGTATGGGTGTCACTAATAGATTGTAAGCCAGCATAGTGCACCACACACATCTGTATTTATGGCACCCTTCTGTATAGCCTTATTTATATGCAATTGTAGTACCAGCAACCACCCCCCTCAAGCATGGAGGTCATGTGATTGGTTGTTCTATTGGTATTTTTGCATTTGTGCAATTTCCCAAATACATTATACTGTGGCTTTTCTGCATGCTGGTGTGAACAGGTATTAAGTTAATGTGCAGTTTTTTATCATCTAATTATTCCCCTAATGATGGGGTGTGTGAGAAGCCACTCAGCAATTAGCTGCACCTGTTTATTTTTCCCAGTGTTGCCTGCTACTGGATTCAGTCTATCCCAGCCATTTAGCTGTAAATCTGGTCCTTGTAGTGTTTTTTGGTGGTGCTCAGGAGACATAAGAGAAGTCCTTTACTTCTGGCAGACTGAAGAAATGATATTCACAGTACTCGCCTATCTTATGTAAATGTTGAAATGTAGAGATCAAAATAATGACCATTTCACCCGTCCTTGTGCTTACTCAAGGTCTCAAAGCTTACCTTTGATAGTACCACATATTTTACAAGCCGAAGTTGAGTAACACTACACCTCATAAGTTTGCAGGCAACATGGTCCATCAGAATACGATTGAGAAGAGGTGAACTTCACTAGAAATTAAACAAAATATTGTACGGTCACAGAACTCATGGACCCTCTTATAGTGGACATCTTGAGGCAGAAGTCAACATCCACACCAGGTGTGTGTCCTATTGCACATCGATCTCATTCACTTGAATGATGTTGAGCTACAGTTCTAGACCTTTTCCAATCCTGTACAATTTTTTCCCTCAAGTCCTCTTAAAATTATTTATTTATACCAAATGATCTTATCCTACTTCTCTTGTCTCTATTCCAAACTGTTTCAGTATAGTGGGAGACAATGGTTTGGACCACAATTTACACCAATATCCAAATACTAACTACTTTGAATAGGTTGTAATGTCCCTATGACAACTCTAAAATACTACTGTACATGGCAGGAACATTACCAAAGACCAGGCCTGTTACTACATCGAATGTTATTTTATGTGGTAAAATCTATATTCTGATCTGTTTGTTTTAACTCTCTTGATATTTTTCACCCACGCTCTTTATCAAGTTGCTGAAAGTTATTCAGTAAGACATATGTTGGGGATCTGCTTAAGTAGTGAATCTGTAGTATATGGCTGTTAGCATTGGGATTTATAGTTTGGAGAATTTCACTCTGTCCCAGGTATTTCCATCCATACCTTAGTTTACCAGTTCCTTGGAAAAAATTCTAATCCTGGCCAACCTTTATAACCTTGGTATTCTAAAATCCAAATGATGTAACCTCAGCTAGATGAAAAGTAATAATCTGATGTCCCAGGAAGTGGTATAAACCATTCATAAGTATGGCAGGAGTTATCAGTGCCCATTGTCTATTTCTTTCTTTATAAAGTATTTTGTGGGGCTGTTTTTTCCTTGCTTGTTAAGAACACCATAAACAGATATGCAATGGCACTTTTTTCCTGTGTAGAAGCCTGTGGAAAAAAGCCTGTAAAACTGTCATACTTGGAGCATGCTATAGTAAAAATAAAAACACCATGGGTGAAATGTCCAAATATACAAGCGCCTTTTTTGGTTTATTTTGCACCAAAAACACTTTTGACGCCATATTCACAATGTAAATGAAGTGTCGTACACCAAAGCTAGGCGCATTATATGCCGGGTACGACACAATGTAATGCGCCTATAAAGGCGCATTCCATACAGTAGCAATGATGCACTATGCGCCTCCATAACACAATGCGTCTGTCAAGGCGCATTACATACACTAGTAATGATGCGTTATGTGCCTCCGTTACGCAATGGGCCTCGATAGGATGAATCAGGAGTCTTTTTTTAATTATAACATTGATATGTTATAGTAGTTATACATCATATACAGTATGTATTTGAACATAACAATTAAAACATGGTTGGCTCCTACATTTAATTAGGTAACTTTAAAGGGGTGTTATCGTTTGAGCTGCTCGGGCTGTTCAGCTAATTTTCTCAGATTGATTTTGAAATCCAGGGGCGTGTCTCTCCTGTCAGCAGGCGTGTCTCCCCTCCCAGGCGGCGTGTCTCCCCTCACTGAAGAACTGTGACATCATCATTTTGTTTAAAAACAGGGATGCAGAAGGTTGTCTGGATATAACAGCTCTGTAGCCTCCTGCCTGCTTATGTCTGCAGCCTTGAGGCTCCAAACTCCAGCAAGCACCTGTCATATGTCTTAGTTTACACACAACTGAAAGCCAGCAGCTGTTACTTCTAGTGGTTTTCATCCAAATTGTACTGACAACAGGCAGAGATCTTTACTCAACTACAAATGTCAGCTTCAAGTAAAGATCTCTGCTTCCTGTCAGTGACATGTGATTGAAAACAATGGGGGGGAGAAGCAAATCAGCTTTGAGAGAAGGCCCTGCTCCGTTGTTACTAACTTGGGCTGGTGGTGCAGAGGTATAGCAGGGAGCAGTGATAGACACTTGCTTTTACAACAAAGGGGTTTGGAGTTCTAGTCCCTCACAGGGTATATTTTTTTTCCCCCCTAAATTCTACACATATGTAGAGAGACCTAAAATATATATGTCAATCTCTATAATGATATATATACACATACAGGGCTCCCCTATATCATGTCTCATCCCCCAGAATATATGCATTGTATCACGTATGTTGGTGTGACTGCAAGGATAGGACACTATATAGGGGAGCTTTGTGTGTGTATATGAATAAAATTATAGATGTCTACACATATATTTTCATATCTTTACATATGTGTACAAATTTTAAAGAAAAAAAAAAAAAAACTACTGATGGGAACCTCTGTCTTGCAGGGCTGATCACCTAAGCTCTGCACCACACAATCAGCTTATACAGATATAGTGTGGAATCCTTATGTTATACACTACAGGTGATGACGTCATAAGGAGGCGGGGCTTACAATCGATCTGAGGAACAGAACGCCTTCTTTCCAAGTAGCAGCTTAAGGACTGGATCTGTGAGGAGGTTAATCAACCTCTTGGCAAAAGCCCCTTGAGCAGCCAGTAATTGCCAAGAACATTGACCCTAAAGCTGGGAGATGTACATAGAGCCAGCAGCCTTGGTTTCTGTATCGATTTTAACAGATCAGAGGGGAGTAAACACAGAGTGTGCAAGCAGCCAATCACAGTGCAGGGGGCGTGGCCGGGGTGTTTCCTGTCTAGGGGCGTATCCCAACAGGCTGAATGAAATGTCAGCCAGCCAATCACAGTGCAGGGGGCGTGTCTAGGGTGCCAGAATCGACCAGGGGGCATTCTGACCAGCAACAGCAGAAATAGAAGACAGTTTTACAGAGATGCTTATATCTGCTAAACCAAGTGACAGAGGTAATGCAACCCAATTACAAAAGTGCTTATTTTTACTGTCCCCATAATCTGAGACATGATCTTTGTAACGATAAAACCCCTTTAAGTCTGGAGTCACATACCCAGAATATGAATAAACAACTGTGTATTTGACAAACTGGATTTTTTTTTCTATTTTTGTATTAACGTCCATTAACTATATTTTTGTGTCGAAGTTCACCAAGGATGTAATTTCAGGAGTCTCTTGTGATTGGAGCACAACAATAATTAATTTAAAATATCAAGAGTCACTCCAGAATAATAAAATGGTTACGGTAACTTATCTTTTAGATTTATCATGCCACTAACATATTTGCATCTAAAATTCCCCTCTACTAAATGTATCTAAAATCACAGAAAAAAAGGACATGCTGACTGCTGTAGAGGTAGGTCAAAAATCCATGCCGAGTATAAGGCATTGAAAGCCCCAATGCCACATGAAAGAAGCTACACAGGTGCAGAATACTGATGAATAATCACTGACCTACTATCCAGGAGGGGGATGATTACAATTACACATACATAATGTTTCTATCAGGTGCCAGTCATGCGGTTATGTGTGGTGCACCATGCTGGTTTGCAGCCTATTGGTGACGCCTATATTATTCGATTAAATTCTCCAAGTGGCCAACACATCATACAGGCAATCTATGCTCTCCAGTATCAGAGGGCATTCAAAAAAAAATATGAAACATGAGTTATTAGTCGATATTTTGGACAAAATACACAAGCTCGCAACCCACGTCAAGGACCCTCATTGTCTTGCGAGTCCCTACACTAACTTAACTAGCAATCCACAAAAACTCACAGAAATATTGGACATTACTTAAAATCAGAATACTTACAGCTACAATGGTAGATCAAAAAAACATTCCCAGCATGCCTCTATATGCATAAAATATTCCCTTCTATAAAATGTATCTACTGTATCAAAAATTGTTCCAGGAACATTCAAAACTGTAGATCTAAATTGCATGTTATATATTGCATTCTTCACACAAAGTCAAACTCTCTACCTGCAAGCACAGTAATGATGCTCTCTGGATTTAGCACGTAAAATCAATATATGGGTTTGCTGAAATGTCAAAAGACAGAAAATGTACACAGATAATGGCATCCCGAATTTGAGTTCTTATCGCTTTCTCTCTTTTACCAGCACACTGTAAGCACTCCTATAGAATACTAGAGAAAAAATTGTTAGTTGTTTTGATGCAAAGCTTGATCAGATTTACCCTGTATGAATTGACACTAGACTTAGCAGTAGTATGTTTTTCATTAATAAATGTAGTGCATCTCAGTATCTGCATTTTATCAGCGTTTAAAATAGAATACTAATTTTCTACATTGCATTTAACATAAAGTAGGCAACGTCCTCTGAAGTCTGAACTAATGTCCACCAGGTCCCAAAGGCAAGAAGATCCTGAGTACCACTGGCAATAAATAGTATTTGCACTATTCACTAATTTACCTAGAGCTAATATTTTCCTTTTCAATGTGCTCTACCTCTATCTAAGCAGCCTGTAAAGAGAATTCCGGTGCATTTATGAAAAGTTTAAACATGCCTCTGTATTGGACTATACAAGCAAGGTGGTCAATGCTCGTGTTTTGGCCATGCAGTGCATTGGGATTCCACTGGGTGCCCAAAGTGCTTGTCTGAATGGACCAATACGGACTAGCTATAGTAGTAGACCAAAGTTATGGCACTGTCTCTAATCATGTCTGCCTCTATAATTCTAGAATACTGGTGGAGGAATTTTGCATCTACTGCAGTTTTCATAGAAATAAAATATTGGGACTTAATCGTATACAGCCCTAGACATTTTATAAAAAAAACATGATCCTTCAGCTGGTGGATTGCTTTAATATGACGTATCAGTACAAATAAGTCAAAAGCCAAACAACCTCCACTATAAACAACACTGTGGGCCACATGTATGAACCTGTTTAGGTCTAAAACTCCCTTTTTTGCCCTTAGGTTACTATGGCATAAGAGTGAGTTTGAGACCTAAACAGTTTCATACATGTGACCCTGTGTGTTTTTGGAAGTTTAAGAATAAGTGATCCAACAGAATCTGGGTCCCAGGGCAAGGAATAGAAACATCATAATGCATGAGCTATAGAAGTAATCCATCCAGTGGACAACGCATCGGGATCCTAGGTTGAACTGCATTGTAGAAATTCTTGTGTGAACAGTGTTTGATTGCCGAGTGTTCAGGCTACCCAGACAAGAATAATTTATCTTCTATATGCTAGGTTCTTTTTGGGTAACTACAATACTGTTCTGTAATATATTGTACTAGTCTTGGTACTGTGATACTGCAGAGAGCAAAGTCCATATGATACTGTTGTTTTAAGCACATGAATAACACTGGGGAACACACATTTTGGTGCCTTAAAAGTTGGAACCGTTCTTGAGTATGTTTAGGGCGCGGATTCGGAAAATGACACCTGTTTTCCCATACTAGCTCTAGTTTTGGAGATCCGGCATTGCCACCTTACCAAGTATATACTGCTAAAAGTAGTGGTCACTCAATATTGTACTAAAGAAATGTTGGAAATTCATGTGAAACAGAATTGACATTAATTTTAGAACATTTAAAGAACACATACAAACAAAAGCATGAATGTGCAGGAGCAAATCCAATTCTATTCATCTGCACTACATATTTATAGACAAATTAATCACATGAACCATGTAGAAGCATGTAATCAACATCTCATAAACTAGAGTTGCCAGAATCCATTTTTTTTTGTTGTTGTCCAGTGTACTAATTGTGATCATATTTCTTCTGAAGGCATTGATTCCAGACATGTACAACTAGCTGTGCTCCATTAGGGTAAGTTCCCACGGCTTATTTTGGGGCGCACTTCGCCATGTATTTTGCGGCGTACTGCGCTCTAATACGAGCGAAATGCACCCCAATTATCACGGTAATCTACAGTTGTCATAGAGAACTATAATCCATCCATGCTGTCAGGAGAAAAAGCATGGATGAGAGTAGTAACAGAAGTGCATAATGTACCTTCCCCACACCCCCAAATGCACGTTCATTTTGCCTGAGTCTCTATTCCCCCCATTCTATGACGTCCACTCTTCTGCCTACATGCAGTAGCATATCAGAGCATATCAGAGTAGAAACAACTTGAACAATAGTTTGCGCTGAAGTCCCAACCCCAAGTTTACGCCTCCTCTCCCCGAGTGTACAATACGATCGTATTGTACGCGCGGGGAGATAATTGACATGTCATAATGCTTGTCTATGGGCTCACCCCCGCATCGAGGGAGTACGCGCCGATCAGCGCTACTCCCGAGGACCCGCCGTAATTGAGGGGTGTACTGTATGCCCTGCAGTTAAGCCATGTGAACATACCCTTATATACTGCAAATGTCAAAACCATACATTTTTTGTGTATATTGTCTTTGTGCATATAATTAGACCTAATTGTATATCTCAAAAAAGTAGTTAATCTATGAATCTCAAATATGTTACCAAAAATATTGCTAACGTCGGTGCCTTACTTTTTTTTAATCTCTTCCTTCCACAAACCAACTAAAAGATCATTTTAAGGGTCTATAGGACTTTGGTGTAGATAGTACACACACAAGACACCAAGAATATTTTGCTTTGAAAAATATCCTAAAAATGTGTACAGCATATTGTATTTCTAGTCTTCCTTATTTAAGCAGTCATCAGTACAGTAGAAGTGTTTAGTCATACACTCTCTAATAATACTGAGATGACTCTGCTCATACTGTTGTAATCTGTACAGCAAAGCTGGTAAGTTAACAGCAGAAAACAAGAAGGGTGAGCCTATTGTGTCTGTTCTATTGGTCAGTGTAAAATCTAGAATTTTCCAAGAAAGTTTTTATTTAATATCGGTCGTCAAAGAAAATGTGCAGAATAGTTAGAATAAAATCCTAATTTTAATAATAGGTCCCCTTTTTAAAAGTGTATTCCCTGGCCGTAGCTATATGATGTATTACAAAGAGGAGACCGTTTCTGAAGGAATAAGATACCCGTGTGCTTTAAATACTCCACTTCTGTAGCCTCCGCTCTAATCTGCACTATGCTGCACTGTTTATGCAAGCACACAAACAGTCCGCAGCCATTTACATCACTCACTCGACCAATTATTTATCTTACTGGATTCTTCTGTAAACTAATCTAAATATACTAATTTAATACTAGGAGTCTTCCTCGCATAGTTTACATAATTATTCAACACCAAAGGACTAGAAAACTGGCATGGAGTAATGTATATAAAGTAGCAATGTATCAAATGTCATCATAATTGACAAACAATCTTGTAGAACATGGACCCTACTTGGTTCTAATGTAATAATTATAGATGGATAGTTCATAACGTTTTACCTTTTTTATTAAAAAAAAAATTACAGTAAAAAATATATAATTACAGTGTCCTGTCTAGTGAACGTAGTTTGTCTATAGGCTCAATTCATAACATTAGTGGACTGGTAATTCATTTTTGGGGGGATGAATGGAAATTTAATGTGTTCGGGACCTCCATAAAAGGATGACTGATTCCTAATTCTTTTTTCCTGTGGAACAGGGATGGGTAAGCTATTTTATTCCAACGGCCATATTGATAATTTTGTATGACCTTTAAAGAATGTTAAAGATAGCCTAAAATAAGTCGCTCAAAACATTTAACACCCCTAACGTGATGGCTGGAACTGCTTCTTTCTCTGGGCAGTTGCACATTGCTGAGCAGACGAGTACATCAGCAGCTAATATCACCCATGCTGTCAGGAGAGAAAGGCATGGATGAGAGTCCTAACAGAAGTGCAGAATGTACCATTCCCACACCCCCAAATGCACGTTCATTTTGCCTGAGTCTCTGTCCCGCCCCGTGCTGTAATGTCCACTCTTCCGCCTACATGCAGTAGCATATCAGAGTAGAAACAACTTGAACTATAGTTTGCCCCGAAGTCCCAACCCCCAAGTTTACATGCAATGCGTCAGAGTCTCCGTTCCCCTGTGCTATGGTCATGATCGAGCCTGACAGACCCCCAGCTTTGAGCTCTGGTCGCCAGCCATGGCCGTTGCGACAAACGTCAGTCGTTTCTTTCTGCCAGTAGCTAGTCCTTACCTTTCTGTGCTCCTTTCTGTTATACGACCTTGCTGTTCTATTGACTATTCTCTCTCTTTGTGATTTGGTACTGCTTTGCCTGACCATTATTTACCTGGCTAGTCTGACCCCTCCTTATTGTGTTCTGTGTTTGTTTGTCTGCATCTTGTGTCTGCATTTATTTAGTGTAGCTCTTAGTCTTCTGGTTGAGGCCGACCTATGAAGGAGTTGGGCACCCCAAATAGGCAAATAGTCTCCAAAAAAAGGGAATCTCACAAGAGAACAGAGAGTGACTTCTGATCACTATATTTACTATTTTGCCATAGGCAAACTTAAACTCTATCAGTTCTCTATCTATATACCCCCAAAAGGCAGGGACAGTGGTTGGGACCAGTGACAGGGCCTCACTCTGTGTCTGCTCGTGCCCCTCTGACCAGTTCCTTACAGCTACAGTGTCTTTAACCTTTCTCCCCTGATGCGCAGTAACATATCGGGCCAAAAAATGGCATGGACTGATACGGATGAGCTTAATCTCTCCAAGTCAACAAAGAAGAGCCAAGAGGTTTGGAGACCGTGCACCGTAGCACATTGGGAAGAAACCGCTTGAGTGAGTTCTTCTACTTCACATGTACTGGTGTCCAGAGCTCCTGGCACTTGTTTGCTGACTCTGGGACATTGCCAGATCAAAAGATTTCGGGTCAAATGTACCCCACCCCTCATATAGAATATACAGTGCTGCCGAAGGTGTCCAGCAATGGAGTATTCCTCTTTCCCTATTCAAAAACGGTCATTTAAATTTGAGCTGAGACACATGTATACGCTGGAGTCATGAGATATAGCTATTGAGTATTCATCGGACCGCTAACTTATGTGTATGGCCAGCTTAATAAAACCGAAATTCAGCCCTTGATTTCAGCCCTCACATGCTGGTGGTGGTGGACTGGAATAAATTACACAAGATGTATTAGGATTTGAAGTTACTTCCTTCTGAGCAGTCGTGGACAGTCACTGTTACCATGAGGGCTCGGAGGATGAGGATTTGAAGTATAGCTCATGTATCTCTTAACTGCTGAAAAAGGACTATACAGTCATATGAAAAAGTTTGGGCACCCCTATTAATCTAAATCATTTTTAGTTCTAAATATTTGGGTGTTTGCAACAGCCATTTCAATTTGATATATCTAATAACTAATATTGCACATTTTGTGTTAGTACAATAAACCTCATTTCAATCCGGAAATATTACTGTGTCCATCAGTTATTAGATATATCAAATTGAAATGGCTGTTGCAAACACCCAAATATTTAGAACTAAAAATGATTAAGATTAATAGGGGTGCCCAAACTTTTTCATATGACTGTACATGAGAAGGTATGTGCTTATTAGAATACATGGTGCTCGTTATTCTGTGCCTCTCACTGGCACGTCGCTTGTTGTCGAGTTACTGACACATTAGCTGTAGTTCATCCATATTGTAAAACTGGTCTTTGTTTATTGTATACTTTTCAGCAGCTAATATAAAAAGTATGAATACTCTATAGAAGAGCTACAATGCAATGAAATGTTGTTATGTTGGAGCAAATATTCTAGCTGACTTCTAATGCTGACAGATGGCTATGATTTATGTTGCAGGTTACAGAGGCCTTTCCTGATTGTCCAGGTCAGCTAACTCTGCACAGCAAGCCTTTCCTTCTATGTGGTGGAGATGGATTTATGCATTCAAACTTTGATGGATGTACCGAATCGGCATTGCAAATTGTGGAAACTTTAGTCTCCCAGTCACAGCATTGACATTAAGCAATTACATATAAAGTAGCAATGTGATCATATCAATTTTTATGGGGGAACATTACCACATGGTGCTCTCAGCTTAATTACTTATTGTTTAGAATGGCTTTTTTTGGCCTTATTTACAACTGATGTTTTTATTGATGTGTCTGGAAATTACTTTACATATATTATTGTTCATCACAAAACTCTAAACTGACTTAATAAAGCTTTCATTACTCGGTTTTGTTATTTAAGCATAAGAGGCTTTAGATGTTATAGACAAAAACCGAGTCAGAATCTGTCAACTCGAACGTCAACTTTTGTTGAATGACCTCAATTCATCTATTACCCCTTTCCAATGAATGAATGTACCCAGTCCTAATCTCAGTCAAAAGAGCACATAATGCTAAATCCTGATGTTTGGCAGAAGGATATCAGATCATCCTCGCCATGAAAAAGATGATCCAGAACTGTTATTTTATGGGTCATCCAAGTTGGTACTGAAACAGGCCCATCAAAAGAGCAGACAGGTCCTCTTTAAATAAAAAAAAAATTAAAAAATCGACCAGACTTTTGTGTTTAGAGTTTTAGACTTACCACTGAAAAATTAACAATAGTATGGAATCAATAAAGTGGATCAATCTGTGTTTAACCTGTTAACCCTTCCCTCCGTGTGACTTTCTATTATTTCACAGTAAGTAAGTTGTTCAAATAGAAGTGAGCCCTTAAAGGGGTTGTCCACTCACTATAAAAATCCTACCAGCAGAAAATAAAAAAAAAGTATGCTCCCCTTCCTCAGGTTCCAGTGCTGCGTTCCCCCAGTCTTCTATTTTCGTTTTGTCACTTTTGAAAAGTGACATCACTGCATCAGCCACTGATTGGCTGCGGTGGTCATGTGCCACAAATTTACATCACCAGTGATGTAAGTAGAGTCACGTGACCACTGCAGCCAATCGGCAGCTGCAGCAGTGACGGTCCTGTTTGGGAGTGACGGAATGAAAACCGCAGATAGTGGAGACGCGGCAGTGGAACCAGGGACTGGAGGAAGGTGAATTTAAGTTTTTTTTTTTTTTTTTATTGGGACTGCTGTCCCACATCATTATCTATAGCAGTACTTCTTGTTGACATCACAGGATCCTGGAACCTGGTGGATTAATCTTTATATTTTTGTTTAAGGGACGCAAGTTATATTTGGTGTGACTTTGTTATTGTATACATTTTTGGGCAGTCTTATTTCTATTTTGTATTCCCTGATGAGCCCACATATTTTTGTGGGCGAAACGCGTTGGTTGTTAACCATCTAATAGGGATTGCTTTTTTTGTCCTCACTGTCAGGTCTCTTTGTGTCCCGTGTGTCATATTGTTGTGTTTAGTGTAACTTTTGGTACTGTTGGGTATAGGTAGGGTGTTCCGGTGTGGGGTTGCCCCTTTCGTGGAGGGTGCCCTGCTTATAGATAGTTGTGCATGTTTACACTTGTTCTATAGCTTAATAGGTTTTATTTTCCCGTTTTTAATGATTATGTAATAAAAGTTACTTTTTAGTGTATTTGTACCCATAGGCATTTATTTGTTCTAGTGGTTTGATTTAATTTTTTTTTATTGGGACCCCAGATGCTGCTGATATGATTTTTTATATTAAGTGGGCAACACCTTTAATTTGGATATCACTGTATGTTAAAATGCAGCCTTTATTAGGCAACGTAAAAAGAGTAGGTGCCAAATGAATGCTACATTCTATGTGACGCTGCTTAGCCTTATACAAACTGAAACAGGGTTATCGCCTGAAAAAGGGTAACCTTGTTCAAAGCTTTGTCCCTGAAATCCCTAGTCCCAAATAAAATCCCAAATAAAGAAAGATGTCACCATTGTTTAATCACGTAAAGGATCAGGTACAACACAGAGATCCAGTCAAAATCCAGTGATGATTAAAAGTATGAAAACAGCAAGGTAATGTGCAGAAATACAGCTGAGATGTCACTGAATCCTTATAGCACTCCAATATTATAAATTTACCTTTGGCTTTCAACACTGCCTGAATTCTTCTGGGCATGCTCTCTTATAAATGTACATTATGTCATATATGTACATCACGGGTTTAGACCAGATGTTCAAGCAATTGCAAAATCAGATGTTGGGGGCTTGGTTTGTCAGAGAAGCAGTTTACGAGCGCTAATGTCATTTCTGTCTTCACATACACAGTCAATTAATGCCTTGTCTTAAACATAGGACGTGGCCATCTAAATAGCCCACAACTGCTTTTGTCATATTTAAGTGATCATAATGATTTTTTTCATTGCCAGCAGTCTGCTATAACTGTTTGCTGGGGGGAGCCATGTTAGGCCATACCTTTCCATCGCAGTAGATGTTGCTGAGAAAATAGAGTATTGTATCCTGGCCACGAAAATGTTGGAGTGGCTCTTAATGGGGTTGTCTCGCTACAAGGATTGCTTTTTTTGTTAAAGATCTTGATAAAACAAGTCACTTTGTAATATATGTCCATTAACAGTGTCCTACATATTCCTAGATATCCCCTGTTGTATGGGCTACATCAGCTCCTCAGGTTGCTATAGCTACAGACCTGTTCAATCTCATGATAGGCTGCCAGGACTGGTTGCTATAGCTACAGACCCGTTTACTCTCATGATAGGCTGCCAGGACTGGTTGCTATAGCTACAGACCCGTTTACTCTCTCATGATAGGCTGCCAGGACTGGTTGCTATAGCTACAGACCTAACTTCTACTGTAGCCTAGTAGAAGCCAGTAAAGACGCCCCTGAATTCAAAATGAAACCAAGAAAACAGAACTGAGGTGAGATGAATCAATGTAGTGAGACAACCCCTTTAAACTCCCGCAGGCTCCACGGAGGCTCTGAAACTCCCTCTATAATATGTCATTATTATTTATTTAGGGCGCCATTAGTTTCAGGTTGCTGCATAATCAAAGGAGTTCAAATACACAATGTAAGATCAGGACAAATACAATATTAGCACTAAACAACAAACTGATACACAGGCTCGGACAGATCCACAGGGGAAAACCCTGGTGGACCACTGAGTGTGGCAGACCTGGAGTCTCTTGTTTGATAGAGGAGAGGAAAAGCCAGAGGCAGAGTATAAGAGGCATGCTCAGTAGCTGCAGGGTGGGCTCCAGAATCAACTCCGCTGGTGGGCACCCTAGTCTGACCGTGCTGATACAGTTTGAGAGAGGACCCTGCCCACGAGGGCTTACAATCTACTATGAAGGAAGATGAAGACAGAAGGGACAGGGATGTTTGTATGGTGATGTAGAGGCAGCAGACTTAATACAGGTTGTAGGCTATCCTAGGGAGATTGGTTTTGAGGTTGCTTTTGAGGGGGCGTAGAGTCTGATATGTTGGAGTAGTGAGTTCCATAATATGTTGGAAGCACGAGAGAAGTCTTGGAGATGGTTGTGTGAGGAGCTGACATAAGAAGAGCAGAGAAGAAGGTCCGGGAGGAGTGGAGATTGCATGAGGGGAGGTATCTGGAGAATAAGACAGAGATGTATGGGGGTATATATGCCATTTAATAAAATAATACCTATCTGTTTTCTGTTACTTGAAAATGAAATGAATACATTTTTTAGGTCAGACAGATTAAGAACGTATGGCTTCCTTTGGCTGAATTTAGGATCCAACTTAAGTTTAAATGAAGTATTTATTCTCCCTTTTCTCCCACCTCTGTTTGCTTAAACCTAAAAACTGTGAAACGGAATTTATACAGTAGTTTGTAAGACTGCTTTCTAGCATGTGAAAGTTGTTTGTGGTGTTTTTTGAACATTCACACCATTTTTAGGTGGCCTTTCACTTGAACAGGGAGTCTTTGGTTTTATGACAAAGTGAGGTTAATTGTAGCAGAAAACTACTTCAGCTCATAGCTGCCATAAATTTTTATTTGAAATGGATAGATAGCCACAAATGCACCTCCTGATAAATTTGCCACAGCTTACTCTTTCATTGGCAGTAATAGTCTATTGTTGTGAATTTTGCTTTAACTGCAGATTCCTAGCAGAATCAGCATTTTTATTTTACTATTTGTATTAGCCTACTCCGCTTTTAAAGGGGTGTTGCCCTCATAGAGTTTGATGCCATATCATCAAAATCTTATAGGTATGGGTCGTACCTGTATGACCTGCACTTAGTCTTAGGAATGGTCTCCCTATAAGCCACGGCTTAGAATGGCAAGCCGGTCACACTTGCACACAACTCTCCATTCTGTGTTGTGCGAGTGCAAAAAGTGCTTTTTGGAACTCCCAAAGAGCAGAATGGAAAGTTGTGCGCAAGCACAGCGGGCTCTACTTTCTGAGCTTTAACTTTTGGGGTCTGTTCCAAAAACTAGGTGCGGGTCCCATAGGTGGAACCTGTACATATCAGACTTTGATGATACAGCCTAGCAGTATCAAACTTTTTGGAGGAAACATCCCTTTAAAGGAATTGTCAAGTTCATATAAAAAAGCAGTAGTAACCTGATTTTCCCAAATTTCTCTGCTTCTCCATTCCACTGCTGTATCTCCCTGGTCTATTTACTTTCTGTCTTCTTCTGAAAAGGCCATCAGCCACTCGGCGGCTGTGGCAATCACATGCACCTCCCTTCCACCACTGTTCAGAAGTGAACAACTCTGAATGGTGATGTGAGCAGAGGTACATGATGTTCCATTGAGAAGTAAGCAGCAGCACTGGATCCGAGGTAAGATAGGAGTGGAGTATACGTTGATCAACTTCCTAAGGCCATCACAACTATAAAAATAAATCCTAAAAAAGATGACAATTGACAATCCCATGTAATAATGTCCTGATTTTGGCTTTAAAAATTGCATAAAGAAACCCTGAATGTGGAAATACACCCTTATCTTCATCCTTACCGTCTGTGCCTTGTTAGAAGTAATACTTGGAAATATTTTGCAAATTTTTTATTTTTAATAAAAAAAAAACAGTCTTCGGAAAAGTGTCTTTCATGGTGTAAACAAAAAAAAAATCTAATTGAGTTACATCTACTCTGATCCAATGCTGTTACACAATGAAAAAATAAAAAACATCCGAGGGGTTGAATACTTGTACAAACAATTGAATAAGGTTTTACATTACCCATCTGAATACGCCAGGCTAGTGACCAGAATATCGACACGGTTTGGTATGAACTCGAGTTAAGCTTGTACCTCAGAATTGCTCTAACCCTCCGCAGACCTATAATTCGTACTACAAAGGCCTTTCAGCTGTCAGAAATAAGGCTTGGGAATTAGAAGAACAGAGTGATGAGGCTTGGGAACCAGATTCTGAAAGGGTGGAGTTTAACATTTTAGGCAATTTGCCTGAACATTTCCAATTCACTTGTTTAATGAATATTTCCCAAGGCCAAAAACCCAGTTAATATTCATTTCCACTGCACAAGGTGGAATAAGTAGAGCCGTGTAATTGTCTATTCAAAGAGAATAAGAAGGACGATTGATACGGTATGCAACTCTATTATAGTTCATTTCACTTATTTGATCCACTTTCTAATAATTCTTCCAGCACGGTCAATAATTGGCCAAGCCATTACCTAGTCACTCTCAGACCTGAATCTTCAAAATCCATGTCTCAGATTAATAAACAGCAACCATTTCAGTTCGTTAGAATATTGACCGGCAAGCTACAATTAGCTGACTTGGCACTCTAGGGGTCAATGGGTTATGTTATGTTACTTGACAGTGACAAATACATACAGTGTTTTATACCATTACATTTTATTGTATACATCATTAAGCTTATTGGATAAGGGAAGGAGAGAAAGAATCTATATTTGAACTTTATAATAGTAACATATACAGACTTTGTATTTAGTGTAAGGAAATGTTCACACGGTGTGTTGAGTCCGTGTGAACATATGTTTTTAGATATGTGTTTGGATCCATCTGTTGGACCCTAAACGGACCCAAACATGCATCTAATATATAGCCATGTGATTTACTTTGAAACACACATCAGCGTTCAGACTAGTGAACTCCGATGCGCGTCTTATTGCATCTTTCGGAGCCGTTCCAAGAATTGACATGTCAATTCTTGGTCCAAAAGACGCAGCAGAAGCCCTTTTTAAAACTATAGGGTGCGATCCTGCTGCATCCAACATGCATCCAAACACACAGCTGCGTGTTGGATACGTGTTGGATCTGTTTAGGATCCGTTCACCGCTGCGTTTTTGGATGCAATTTTCGGATCAAAAATGGATTCGAAATCGGATCCAAAAACGCTGTGTGAACCAATGCTAATAGTTGATGCCTCTAGTCCACCCTATTTGCTCAGCAGTGGCGCTCAACAATATGGCAGGAAGCCATATTCCTGAGACCATTAAGCACTTACCGATATTTAATGTACTGGAACATCATAATGCTTTTAAGAGAGTATGGAGCAGGCTTACTCATTCTTTCTGTACAAGCGATCGTGCTCCTTAGGCTATGTTCACACAGCTAATTGCAGGGCATACAGTACGCCCCGCAATTACGCCGGGTGTTCGGGAGCTTGCGCTGATCGCCGGCCCCATAGACTGTCATTAGTCGCGGCGTATTGTATATGCGGGGAGAGGAGGCGTAATCCATAGTTCTCTACGAGAACTGTGGATTACCGTAATGATTGGGGCACAGTTCGCTCGTATTAGAGCGCAGTACGCTCCAAATACATGCCGAAAATAAGCCGTGTGAACATAGCCATAGCCTGCGTTCACACGGCAAGGATAAAATACTGCTCAGATTCTAAATCAGAATCTGACTAGTACTTAACATTCTTTTTTTGGGCCATTTTTGGCCTGTTTTTTTTAACCACGGTTTTCGGAATAGTAATAGTTAGAGATGGGCGAATCGATTCTAACGAAGTGGAATTCGTTTAGAATTTCAGGAAAACTTCGTTTGAACGAAGTCGAAGTTTGGGGGATTCAAAAAT
>JAODAL010014719.1:0-17500 GCA_025379985.1 Phyllomedusa bahiana
CCGGGGTGCCAACGTTAGCTCCCGGGCCCACGCTTCACTTTTGCCCAGATTCTACATATCCCCATATTCGGCTCCTCCGGTGTCTTAGCAAAGAACTGCCACACCGCGAAGTTTTGGATTTTGCCGCCAACGCTCCTCACTGAGTGACTACTGCCACCACTGCCTCGCTGAGCCCCTGTGCCGCTACTTTCTTGGACCTTGAAGCGGGTTTTTACCCCGTGGCCGCTTGGCTCCCGACCTCACACTGCTGCTATCCTGCTGACTCACGGCCACACAACCCACTTGCTGGCTGCCTGACGCGCAAGCTGACGCCCTCTTCTCCTGACGATGATGAAGCCCTTGCCTCACCCGGCTCCCAAGTGCGGTCGGCTACATCATCATCTATTTGTGTTTCATCGTCACTGCTGTCCTCATCACCGGTCTTGGTATGCAGAGGCTGACCCCTCACAACATGACCTCCCATGCCACTCTCAACATCTATACTTTGCCGCCTACTGCAAGAAGCAGGGGATATTGGCCCCATTTCTTCGCTGCCAAGTAGCTGCTAACTGCCCTCCTCAAATTGTTCATCCTCGCTATATAGTGGCGCTGAGCCCAGACCACATAGTAGATCTCTGGCTGAGGGAACCGGATGGGACAGAGGCGGGTTGAGGACAGGTGAGGGCTGCTGACCCGCTCCCGGGTCATGCCAACTAAGGGTTGTGTCTCCACCGACTCTTGGCTCAGGTTTTCAGATGTCATCTGGGAGGAAGTGGATGACCTAGTCAACCAATCAAGAACCATTGGGTTGCTGAACAACACACGGCCACTAGATGACAGCGGCAGTTGTGGCCTCACCGAGTGACCCCTGCTGCGACGTCCCCTTGGTTTGCTGGGTCCTGGGCCTGATCCAGTAATTTTAGTGCCACTGCGACTCGCAGGTGTAGAGCCTGCCACCACTCTCTCTGACATACTGTTTGTTCTATAATGTTCAGACACTGTTTGATGAAGATACCTGTATATGATAAATACACACCCTGTATTTGACGCCAAATGAACCCACTAAGAAGCTTGGTAACCCTTGGATATAAATTGCGCTCCACAAATGGGCAGGAAAAATTGACTTGTATGTGTCGTTTAAAAAACTCTGTGTATTTTACTGATATAAAAGCACAAACAGGCTTAATTAACTTCGGATATGAATTATGCTACAAAAATTTCTTCTGTGGCGGTGAAAAACAAAGTTTCTTTTACTGAGTACAACTGCAGAACAACGCTTAATTAACCCCTGGATGTAAATTGCCCAAAAGAATTGAGCAGCCAGAAACTACTAGCTTTGTAGAGTGTTACAATTGCGGTGTTTCTACGCTACACAACAGAGAAAAAATTGTAATTAACCTTCGCTTGTGAATTATGCTACAGGAAAATTGTATTTTGGCGGTGAAAAAGACGGTTTATTTTTGTCACCACAGCAGAAAAACAACGCTTAATTAACCCTGGATGTAAATTGTGCAAAAGAATTGAGCAGCCACAAACTACTAGCTTTGTAGCGTGTTACAATTGCATGTTTTCTACGCTACACAACAGAAGAAGAAATTGTAATTAACCTTTGCTTGTGAATTATGCTACAGGAAAATTGTAATTTTTGGCGGTGAAAAAGACGGTTTCTTGGAGTCACCACAGCAGAAAAACAACGCTTTATTAACCCTGGGATGTAAATTGCACAAAAGAATTGAGCAGCCAAAATTGAAGTGGTATTTTGTACTGAAAAAAACGCTGTTTCTTTAAATGAATACAACAGGAACTGGCTAAGATCCCCCTTGGATATTCAATGTGCTTGTGAGAGATAGGATTTAAATGTATATGCAGCTGCAGTGGACGCACACTGGATTTCAGATCAATACCCCAAAAAATCAGAAATAGAACTTTAAAGGGAGAAGCCGTCTCTGAGGACAAGCTGAGACACCCCACAAAAATCGCTGTATAAAAATGAGTTCTTTAGTATCAGCTATCATAAGCAGCCGCGCAGCACCTTCCTGATCAGTACCAGTGAGAGCGGTATGAGCTCCCAGCGTCGCGCCCGGACTTATATAGTGCGGTGACGTCACAGAATCCCGCCGGTCTCTGATTGGCTTCACCTCTGCAATGTCATGCAGGCTATGCCCTTTTTCCCTCCCAGAGTGCTTTGCCCCATGTAACGCCATGTGCTCGCAGCATTTTATCATAAAACCCACACTTCGTTCACCCGAAGTACCCCAAACTTCAACTTCGTTCAGAACCGAAGTTTTCCTGAAATTCTAAACGAATTCCACTTCGTTAGAATCAATTCGCCCATCTCTAATATAGATATATTAAAATATTAATTTAGTTAAAAAAAATCAAAAGTTCAGAACACCCGCCTTTTGCCATTTTACAAATATAATAATAGACACGTTAAACATATTTGGTATCACTGTGTCTAACAGTCCGATAAATTAAAATCTAACATTGTCTATCATGTACAGTGAACACCAAAGAAAAAAAAATAATTAACGCCAAATTTGTGTTTTTTGGTCACTTTGCATCCCCAAATAAGTATAATAAAAAGGGATAAAAAGACGCCTGTATCCCAAAATAGTACCAATAAAACTATGCTGCAGCCTGAAAGAGGGGCCTTTCCTCGGGTCCAAATATGGAAAAATAAAACATTATTGGTAAAAGAATATTTAAAAAAAGTAAAAGGTTTTTTTAAAGGATCGCTGCTTTTTATGTTCAAGATCTTGCAAAAACAAGTCACTTTGCAATATGTGTCCATTAACAGTGTCCTACCTGTTCCTAGATATTCCTTCTTGTATGGACTGCATCAGCTCCTCAGGTCGCTATAGGTACAGACCTGTTCGATCTCTCCTGATAGGCTGCCAGTGCTGGTTGTTATAGCTACAGACCTGGCTTCTACTGCAGCCTAGTAGAAGCCAGTAAACACGTCCCTGAATTCAAAATGAAAACCCAAGAAAGCAGGACTGAGGTAAGATGAATAAGTGTAGTGAGACAACCCCTTTAAGCATACTAAAGCAAAACTTGGTGCCACCAAAATCGAACCAACCTGCAGAATATAGAGATCAAGTAATTTATATCAAACATTTTTTGGTTTTCCAGTATATTTCATGGTACAGTCAATGGTACCATTAACAAGTACATCTCATCTTGCAAAAAACAAGCCCTCATATGTCTACAAATGGAAAAGTAGAATACTATGGCTCTTGGGAGGTGGGGAGAAGAGAAAACTGAACATGACAATCATAAATCCCTGTGCTGGGAGGGGAATAGAGGGGTTGCCTGGTTTGGAAAACTAATTTTCATGTACCCTGTTAAGATATAGAATAGACATAGTCCAGATCTGATAGGAGTTACCATCAGGAATGGAGCAGGAGGTGAATTCGCAGAATCGGCCGTAAGAGTTGACACCCTCAACCCCCGCAATGGGACTTGGCCTTCACTACGGGCACCTCCCATGTCACTACCCCTGGCGTGGTTGTTCATGGTGACAGCCGAGGTGCCTACAAAGTACCAAAGGACAGGCAGAGACATGTTGGTGGGACAGGTTTAGTAAACCAGCAGTCGGTCAGGGCAGGCAGCAGACCGAAAAGTGGACGAAGTCAAAGGTCAAACTAACTGGAAGATGCTCAGAAACTGAGCAAACACACCAAGAACTGGCAAGACAGGAAGGGAAGTCTTAGGCAACCGACCATTGATTCCAAGGAAAGCTGGGTGGCACATGCTGGCCCTTTGAACCTTAGGAGGCATGTGCTGCTGAGCTGGGGAGCGAGAAAGGCAGAGGAGGAAGGAGCAGAGAAGAAGGGAAACCTCTTGGAGCGGAGCTCAGGTGCATGGGCGTGTAGGCGGACTGCGACATGGACCGCGGCACACATTGTGACAATTACAAAGAGCATCTCTTACTTTGGAGGACCCAACAACTCCATACATTATACAACAGCCAATAGGACACGTGTAGTGCTTCATTGTCCCTGTAAGGGCACTGCAGGAAAATTTCGAAAGTGTTGATGGGCTAACCCACACATTATAGCTGAGCACAGGTGCAGCATTAGGATGCCCTGTGTTCAACTTATTTTGGGGTCTAACAATAACAAAACAATGTGAACCCCATTAACCAGAGGTGTACAGGTAGCATTGTAGATTCACTGCATATACACTACCGTTCAAAAGTTTGGGATCACTCAGACAATTTTGTGTTTTCCCTGATACTTTTATTTATCAAATGAGTTGCAAAATGAATAGAAATCTCGTCCAGAAATAATGATTTGTATTTGAAATAATAATTTTCTACTTCACACTTTGCTTTTGTCGCTCCCTTTGCAGCTATTCCAGCATTGCAGACCTTTGGTATTCTAGCTGTTAATTGGCTGAGGTAATCTGGAGAAATTTCACCCCCTGCTTCCAGAAGCCCCTCCCAGATTGGCTTGATGGGCACTTTTTGTGTACCATATGGTCAAGCTGCTCTCACAACAGCTCAATGGGGTTGAGATCTGGTGACTGCGCTGCCGCTCCATTACAGATAGAATATCAGCTGCCGGCTTCTTCCCTAAATAGTTCTTGCATCATTTGGAGGTGTGCTTTGGGTCATTGTTCTATTGCAGGATGAAATTGGCTCCAATCAAGCGCTGTCCACAGGGTATGGCATAGCGCTGCAGAATGGAGTGATAGCCTTCCTTATTCAAAATCCCTTTTACCTTGTACAAATCTCCCTCTTTACCAGCACCAAAGCCCCCCAGACCAGTACAGTCCCTCCACCATGCTTGACAGATGGCGTCAGGCGCTCTTCCAGCATCTTTTCAGTTGTTCTGCGTCTCACAAATGTTCTTCTGTGTGATCCAAACACCTCAAACTTCGATCTGTCCATAACGCTGTTTTCCATTCTTCCTCTGTCCAATGTCCATGTTCTTTAGCCCATATTAATTTTTTCCTTTTATTAGCCAGTCTCAGATATGGCTTTTTCTTTGCCGCTCTGCCCTGAAGGCCAGCAACCCGGAGTCGCCTCTTCATGTAGACGTTGACACTGGCGTTTTGCGGGTACTATATAATGAAGCTGCCAGTTGAGGACCTGTGAGGAGTCGATTTCTCAATCTAGAGACTCTAATGTACTTGTCTTGTTGCTCAGTTGTGCAGCGGGGTCTCCCACTTCTCTTTCTACTCTGGTTAGAGCCTGTTTGTGCTCTCCTTGGAAGGGAGTAGTACATACAGTTGTAGGAAATCGTCAGTTTCTTGGCAATTTCTTGCATGCAATAGCCTTCATCTCTCAGAACAAGAATAGACTGTTGAGTTTCACATGAAGTTCTCTTTTTCTGGCCATTTTACGAGTTTAATCGAACCAACAAATGTAATGCTCCAGATTCTCTACGAGCTCAAAGGATGGTCACTTTTAGCCCTTGTTCATACGGCTTATTCAAGCCGTAATTGCGGGACCGATTTCGCCCTTAATTACGGCTTGAATAAGGGGCAGGGGCGGGGTGGGGGCACAACTCGCCGGCCCCATAAACATCCATTCTCCACGGCGCGTATCCCGCCGGATTCGCCGAGCGGGGAGGAGAGACGGAATCCACAGTTCTCTATGAGAACTGTGGATTACCGTAATGGCTGGCACGGATTCCAGCCATATTGCAGCGCAGTACGGCGCGCAATGCGGCTGCAATCCGTCCCTGAAATAAGCCATGTGAACGGCACCTTATAGCTTCTCTAATCAGCAAAACTGTTTTCAGCTGTGCTAACATACTAGCACAAGGGTATGTTCACACAGTGCGTTTTTGGTGTGTTTTTTTCAATGTGTTTTTTTTGCAGGAAGGCACAGCAATTGATGCTGTAATTACCGCGATTTTACCGCGATTTTATGCGATATACAGCGTTAATTGCTGTGCCTTCCTGCCCAAAAAACGCATTGAAAAAACACATCAAAAAGGCACCAAAATCGCACCGTGTGAAAGCACCCCAAGGGTTTTCAAGGGTGTTCAAAATATTCAATAGCTTTCTTACACAGTTAGCAAAGACAATGTACCATTAGAACACTGGAGTGATGGTTGTTGGAAATGGGCCTCTATACACCTATGTAGATATTGCATTAACAATGAGACGTTTGCAGCTGTCATAGTCATTTACCACATTAACAATGTATAGAGTGGATTTCATTGAAAAAAAAAATGTGTTTTTCTTTCAAAAATAAAGACATTCCTAAGTGACCCCAAAGTTTTGAACGGTAGTGTACTCACATAGAGAAACAGTTTTGCCATAAAGATTATTGCATCCTTCTTCAAGTCCTTGGCCTTCAGATTTATGACATGTTTTGCTGGTATCAATAATCATCCATTTATTACACATATATGTATGGTGAGTTGTATAGAAAAACTCAGTGTATTTATAATGAATATACCTTATTCTTCACAGCAATGTGCCAAGTATTGGCCTGGACATGGTCTGAAGAACTAAGACGTTGTCGAGAGAAAGGTGACAGGCTGGAGATGAAGCACTTGGCAGCAGAGCATACAATCAACTTGAATCTGAGAAGAGGAGGACACACTGGAGCATGTTGCTTAGTGGACATGTGAACAATTTTTAAGTTTTAAAACATATGTATGAGGACAGAAACCAGGACTGATTTTTTTTCCCCAAAAAATAGTTTCCAGTCTTAATCCGTGTAGGTTATTGCATTCATTTGAATAAAATGGAGATGTAATACCAGACACGGCCCATGGACAAGAAAGGCGCTGTTTTGGGAAAGCTGACCCTTTTTCTAATCCTTAATGTCTTCCTAATCCAAAAACATCACTGATGGTTCATATTTTGTAAACTCATGAAACTAAGAAAAGCTGTCCACAATTGGATGTATCACAAGAAACACTTGCCTGACCTCAACCACCAGGGACTTTAGGCTTTGCTTTTATTGCTGCACCTTGTATTGCCATGAGTGGTCAATCATCCATAAGATATACTGTAGAATACCAAGATCTTGTGTGATAAAGCATAATGTGCAATGTGCTGTGGAAGACAAAACTATGATTATGAGCCCTGATAACTTGAAATAGTAAATATAGTATTTTCATTATATTGTACGTCCATTCTTCTTGTAAGTAAAATGTTTAAGAACTCTATAATGGACTCTATTCCTCTTACTAATGGTCCCTCTGGATCTCCATCCTTCTTGCCTCCAGGTCTTCATCCTTGATCTCCACCTTTATTGCTGCTGTCGCTTCCAGACTCCGCCTTTCTTGCTATTGGTTGCTCCCAGTCTCCATCTTTCCTGTTGCTGGTCAACCCCTATTCTCCACCTTTCTTGCTACTGATTGCTCCCTGATCTCCACCTATCTTCTTGCTGGTTGCCCCCTGTTCTCCACTTTTGTTGTTGCTGGTCTCCCCCTGATCTCCACCTATCTTCTTGCTGGTTGCCCCCTGTTCTCCACCTACCTTCTTGCTGGTTGCCCCCTGGTCTCCACCTACCTTCTTGCTGGTTGCCCCCTGGTCTCCACCTACCTTCTTGCTGGTCATCCCCTATTCTCCAGCTATCTTTTTGCTAGTGACCCCTGGTCTCCAGCTATCTTCTTGCTAGTGGCCCCTTGGTCTCTATCTCCCTTCTTGCTGGTTGCCCCCTGGTTTCCATCTACCTTCTTGCAGGTCGCCCCCTGGTCTCCACCTACCTTCTTTCTGGTAGCCCTCTGGTCTCCATCTACCTTCTTGCTGGTTGACGCCTGGTCTCCACCTACCTTCTTGCTGGTCGTACCCTGGTCTCCACCTACCTTCTTGCAGGTCGCCCCCTGGTCTCCACCTACCTTCTTTCTGGTCACCCTAAGGTCTCCATTTACATTCTTACTGGTTGACGCCTGGTCTCCACCTCCCTTCTTTCTGGTCGCCCCATGGTCTCCATCTACCTTCTTGCAGGTTGACGCCTGGTCTCCACCTACCTTCTTGCTGGTTGCCCCCTGGTCTCCATCTACCTTCTTGCAGGTCGCCCCCTGGTCTCCACCTACCTTCTTTCTGGTCGACCTAAGGTCTCCATTTACATTCTTGCTGGTTGACGCCTGGTCTCCACCTACCTTCTTGCTGGTCGTCCCCTGGTCTCCACCTACATTCTCGCTGGTTGTCCCCTGGTCTCTATCTAGCTTCCTGCTGGTCGCCCCCTGGTCTCCACCTACCACCTAGCTGGTTGCCCCTCGGTTTCCACCTACCACCTAGCTGGTTGCCGCTTGGTCTCCACCTACCATCTTGCTGGTTGCCCCTGGTCTCCACCTACCTTCTTGCTGGTTGCACCTTGGTCTCCCCCTACCTTCTTGCTGGTTGACACCTGGTCTCCACCTACCTTCTTGCTGGTCGTCCCCTGATCTCCACCTATCTTCTTGCTGGTGGCCCCCTGGTCTCTATCTAGCTTCTTGCTGGTCACCCCCTGGTCTCCACCTACCACCTAGCTGGTTGCCACTTTGTCTCCAACTACCACCTAGCTGGTTGCCGCTTGGTCTCCACCTACCATCTTGCTGGTTTGCCCCTGGTCTCCACCTACCTTCTTGCTGGTCGTCCCCTGGTCTCCACCTACCATCTTGCTGGTTGTCCCCTAGTCTCCACCTACCATCTTGCTGGTTGACCCTTGGTCTCAACCTACCTTCTTGCTGGTTGCCCCCTGGTCTCCACCTACCTTCTTGCTGGTTGCCCCCTGGTCTCCACCTACCATCTTGCTGATTGACCCCTGTTCTCCTCCTACCATCTTGATGATTGCCCCCTGGTCTCCACCTACCATCTTGCTGGTTGCCCCCTGGTCTCCACCTACCTTCTTGCTGGTTGACCTCTGGTCTCTACATGCCATCTTGCTGGTTGCCTCCTGGTCTCCACCTACATTCTCGCTGGTAGTCCCCTGGTCTCCACCTATCTACTTGCTGGTTGTCCCCTGGTCTCCAGCTATCTTCTTGCTGGTGGCCCCCTGGTCTCCATCTACCTTCTTGCTGGTCTCCCCCTGGTCTCCATCTACCTTCTTGCTGGTCTCCCCCTGGTCTCCAACTACCATCTTGCTGGTTGTCCCCTGGTCTCTACTTACCATCTTGCTGGTTGCCCGCTGGTCTAAACCTACCTTCTTGCTGGTTGCCCCTCGGTCTCCACCTACTTTCTTGCTGGTTGCCTCCTGGTCTCCACCTGCCTTCTTGCTGGTCATCCCCTGGTCTCTATCTTCTTGTTGGCTTCCCCCTGGTCTCCACCTGCCTTCTTGCTGGTTTCACCCTGGTCTCCACCTTCCTTCTTGCTGGTCTTCCGCTGGTCTCTATCTTCTCGTTGGGCGCCCCCTTTTCTCCACCTGCCTTCTTGCTGGTTACCCCCTGGTCTCCACCTACCTTCTCGCTGGTCACCCCTTGGTCTCTATCTTCTTGTTGGTCGCCCCCTGGTCACCACCTAACTTTTTGCTGGTTACAGCCTGGTCTCCACCTTTCTTGCTGCTGGCCCCCTTTGATCTTTTACATTCCTTTTGCTGGTAGCCCTTATTATAATAATATTCTTAGAACCTTAAAATGATTACTTTTCATTCTGCTCATTTGTGCCTTATGTAGGAGATCGTGTTTGATATGTTCAGGGGTCCAACTGTTCGATGTCACTTACCTAGCGAGGGATCCAGCTCTGTATTATTCCTATGGGGCGTACAGAGGAAGGAAGTGTGCACAGGTGATCACAGACAATGCCCAAATCTATAATTCATGCACTGTTTCAATAGAAAGGGATCCTAAATGTTGAAGGTTCAGCTCCATTTCATTGCCAGGCCTGTGAAGATGGAGTGTAAGTGTGTGAAGAGAGCTGGGATAAATACTGAGCCAGGAGGGACAAATTCTAAGGGGCAATAGACGTTATAGGAGAGAGCTGGGATAAATACTGAGCCAGGAGGGACAAATTCTAAGGGGCAATCGACGTTATAGGAGATCAGATGTACTCTTCATTGCTTTGTACAGCAGACAAAAAAATTTCCTAAGAATTTGGTTTTGAAGATGGATTTGAAATCACATGCAGAAATTTGGATTTCAAGGAACTCATCTAAAACATATTAATGTTATAACATAAACTCAGTGCATGCCTTATGCCAACGTAACGTATAGCAGGCCAACGATGGACATTGGCAGGAAGATGCAGGACCTTCATTTTTGCCCCAAGTCTGGGGTCATTATTGGTCAATGACTATAACTGTCCTACTCAATCTCTAATCCCTCAACATTACTCTCTTTCCCCCCAAAAAAAAAAAATCATCTTAATAGTGCCTCAATTTTACGAAGAGGGCATTGGGGAACAGAGCACAGAAGAGGAGAGGCAGAGAGGTGGAGGTTTGAGAGAGCTGTGTGTATGGGGAGATAAGGCTCATTTTTGGCAGAGGGAGGAGGCTCAGTGACTTTGGTGACTCAGGGTTTTGGAAGAAACAGTTGGTCCCTTGAGAGCAAGACCTGAAGTGGGACAAGACCCTGCAAAGACTGGTTATCCAGGTAGGTTACAACGGAGGTGGGGGAAGGCGGGGGAATGGACTACCAGAAAATATAGGGATGCTGTGTTAACAAACAATATTTGAAGGTGATTAAGTATTATTGAATGTAATGTATGATTTGATCCATGGGACATGGGGTTGAATGTGTACCATGAATTCAAAGGACCAGTCAAATCAAATTTACTGTGACCAAATTTGGTCATAGAATAGCATAATATTGTATAGTTTTAGCCTAAAACTTAAACCAGAAAAATGATTGAACCTCAAGATCTGGGAGATGAGTTATACATGCAAAATTAGGGGTAATAAATTCTTGTTCCAAGTTACTCTTGAATATTCTTGGTAGATGTGACCGTTTTTGCATTTTTATGACATAATAGTTGTCAATGATGATGAAGATTTATAGCATAAAAACTAAACTAAAGACAATTTTCTGTTGGTTTGAACTGATCCTCTACTATCAAATATAACTTTTAATGGTTTTCCCACCATAAGCATTAATGGTTTATCAATATAAGACGTGTGGGTGGGTTGACTACCGAAACCAATATAATGCCTGGAACTGAAGTTTGTGGCACCTTACAGTACCAACCAAGCATGGTGGTTGGAGCTATAACACAGTCCCATAGAGAGTGCCAGGGCTCCTTCATTAGGTTGGACTTACGATGATCATATATTGATGTTGGGAAAGCAGTTGACATATCTTGCTAGTTTCCCGCTGTTCTCTACCTATCTTCTTGCTGGTTGCCCCCTGGTCTACAGCTATCTTCTTGCTGGCTATACCCTAGTCTTGATCTTCTTGCTGGTTGCCCTCTGGTCTCCACCTAGCTTCTTGCTGGTCTCCCCCCTGGTCTTCACCTATCTTCTAGCTAGTCGTACCCTGGTCTCCACCTTTCTTACTGCTGGTCACCTCCTAGGACTCTATCCTAGGTTTCTAGGATAGAGTCAGCATTTGATTATATATGGAATATCTCTAATAATGTAATGCGTCTGTAAGAAAGAGTGCCGCGTTAATTTGAAGGATGCACCCCTCATACATTGGTCTCTGCTCTCCACCCAACTTCTCTTGACTCCACATCTGCTGACCTTGCTATCTGCGCATTGACTCTGCTTATAGACTTAGTCAGAGATACTGGCGCTGTGCATAGTCTGTGCCCGGGTGATAGCAGCTAAGATCTGGGATGGTAAATATGCTGAGATGTAGCTGGTTTGGTGGCAAAAGGCTAATATTCTAGAATACTGATAATCACTAGAGAACAAAGATGGTTTACGAGTTCTCCTTTGGTCATCCAATCGTACTGCTGGGAGTTAAATCAATGGGAGTTAAAAAATAATGGCTGCTTTTATTAAAGGATGGAGCAGTCATGAGACAAACATATCAGAAAATTCTATGAAAATTTCATGCAACCCAAACAATAGTTAAAACTGAGGGTGTTGTACTTCATAGTCATTGTATAGGATTGGGGTTAGGGCTCCACTGTCATTTCATAAGATGTGGCATTATTATGACTTATTAAAAACAGTGGCCGCAACCAGCTCTATAGAGGTGTTGCTACCAAGCCCTAAAAAGGTCTGGAAATGGATAAAATAGGCAGTTAAAGTCTATGCAGGTCAACTACACATACGACAGATGCAATTGCATAGACCAGATTGTGCAGTAGTAACTCTAGGACTAAACTTGTGTGAGAGTAGATGCGCCACCAGTTGTCCATTCATTTTCCACCTGGATGCAGTGGCCACATCACTGGCTTAATGTCCATAGTGGGAAGACCTCTTTAAGTGCTGTAAGTTGCATCTTCATCTTGCTTTGGTTCATCCGCCTGTTGCAGAGCTTAAGGTTGGGGTCCCTCAGTGCACAGAGATGTAAGGATGAAACCAAGGGCATCCTTGGCTCTACACAGGCTTGGACTGGCCCACAGGGGAATAGGACAAACCCCCGGTGTGCCTCTGAGCATGGTAGACCTAAAGTTGTTTGTTAACTCCATATACATTCCAGAAGAGACAACAAAGCATAGAAAGAGTGGCAAAAAGCACGAAGTGGAGTATAGGAGGTTTCTACAGTAATTTACAGTAGCTGGAGTGTGGGCAATAAAAATAAACTTCACCGGTGGGCCCATAAAAACTCAATTGGTGGGCCCCTAGAGGCAACTCCACCTGTGGGCCCTAGGGACTCCAGTCCGACACTGGCTCTACAAGTTTGCCAAACAAAACAGTGATGTCACCAGCAAAGTAGTGTGGGCAGTAGTGGTTGTAATCTCATTGGCACACAGATGCCACAATGTGAGACCTTGGAATTTAACGGTGTTCCCATCTCAGACTTTGATGGTTCATTGATAGGATATCCAACTAATGTATCATAGGTGCGGATCCCATCTTAATAATGGACCTCCAAAAATGTCCACGCAGAATGGAAAGGAGGTCGCACTTACATGGTACTCTCCATTCTGTTCTATGGGAGTTTTGAGTATAGCCTGAACATTGAAATTTATAGAGTTCTGCTCATGCGCGACCTTCTCTCTGTTCTAGACAGAGACATTTGGGGGCCTGTTGTCAAGGCAGATGAAGGTCTCAGAGGTTGGACCCCACTTATCAGACATATATGGCATGTCCTATTGATGATTGAGATGGGAACACCCATTTGAGCTGCACAAATAGTGCACTTTTTAATCGAATAGGTTGGCTCTGTCATTCAACCGTTGCACAACAGTTGTGCGACTACAGTCTTAATGTAGCTTTGGTTTCAAAAAGGTTTGCACAAAATTAATAAAGGATGGTTTTATCCCTAGAAACAGTGCCCCTCTTACCTATGGGCTAGGTTAGGTATTGCAGTTCAGCCTTATTGAACCAGAGCTAAAATACCAGATGTTGCCCATATGGAAGTGGGAAGAAGCATACCACTTTATAATCCTGGACAAGCCCTTCGAGCTGAATGGTGTCACTCTGCATATGGATCCTGGTCATAAGCCAGCATGGATTTCCAGCGCACCTATTTAAAAATTTAGAGTGACCTGGTTGCTTTGTCTTCACTACCTAAGTCCAGCAGTTGTGGTTCATTCATAAAGTGAACCTTGTTAAAGCAGGGAGAGAAGTTGCAAAAGAAAGCCTTCCCTTATCCTATGGCTAGGGAGCATGTGCCAATGTTAGACGTGATACATGGTCTGCATTAAGGGTTTAACATCTGGATAAAACTTAGATTATCAAAGGGCTGTAGGAAATTTTACTTTGGGTTCAGCAGAAGCCAAAGTTTTGTTAGTATAGTGGTATATAATTTGTCTATAGGGATTTGTGGTTTTCTTATATTATTTATTTAAGGTATCTGTGTAGGCATTTCATGTAGGGTTTGTCAGGACTTGATAGTTAGGTTCCTGGTGGGGTCGCCCTTGTCAGGGCGGCTTTCCCCATATTTGTGTAGGTAGTTTATAGTATTTATAGGGGTTAAGCTTAGGGTAATTTTTAGGTTTAGTTTTTGTTAAGATATTTCAACTTTGTATCATTAAAAGTTATATTTTATTCAGTCCTAGGATTTGTACTGGTTTTGTGGTTTTTGTAAATTATATTTTGTACAGCCAGGCGCATTGCTATCATAGGGGGCGGCCCTTACCCATTCATATACTTTATTGGGCATAAGTGGTTTAAATTGATATTTGTAGGTGGGAAGGAACTTGCTTTTACCCCTAATATGAAGCATTTGGCATGTGCCTTATAGGAGTTTTGTCTCAGTGCTGTTATAGGTTTAACTCAGTGGACCTATGTCTTTTGTGTCTAACCTTATGTAACTATGATGGTGCTTTTCAAGCATTGCAGAATATGCACTGGTCATAGTCAACTTTTACATTGAAGCAGCTGTGGATCAAGGTCCTGAATGCATCAGGCTCATAGCCATATTTGCCCAAAGAGAGTAAGGTAATGTTCACACAGCACAAGAAAATGGTTGGATTTTCGGCGGTTTTAGTATTTTGGAACCACTGAAAATCCAGCTAGCCCATTTAATTTAATAGAAAAAAACGACCTGTAGTCTATACAGGTTGTTTTTTAAGGGTATGTTCACACGGCATGTTTTACTCCGTGTAACATACGCTTTGCGGATAGTGTTTGGAGTCCAATCTGTCGGACCCTCACACGTATCTCCAATAAATAGAATGTGAGTTTACATTGCTTTTTATTAGAAACACGCATCGGCGTTCACATGAGTGATCACCGATGTGCATCTCACTGTGTCTTTCGGATCAGTTCACAGAATTGACATGTCAATTCTTGGTCTGAAAGACTCAGCAGGAGCCCTATAATAAACTATAGGGTGCAATCCTGCTGCATCCAAAATGCATCCAAACATGCAGTTGTGTGTTGGATACGCGTTAGACCTGTTTTACATCCCATTGCTGCAGCATCTTTAGATCCAATTTTCGGATCCAACACGGATCCAAAATCGGATCCAAAAACGCCGTGTGAACAAACCCTAAGCTCATTTTCTGGCGCCCTTGGATTTAGCCACATGTTGTATAACATGCCAGCGTTTTGTCATAGATTTCACGACGGCAAAAAAACGAGAACCAACCACGGTTTTTGCAAATTCAGTGACAAAAAACGCGGTTGTGCATCGGGCAGAAATAATGTGTCGGACTTTCCAAAATGGTTCTTTTTAGTCCAATGATGTTGAATCTAGCATTTAAACAATCTCTACTAAATCATGTCTAGAAGGGAATGGCAAAGCTTATGTTGATGTTATCGATCATGCAAGAGCCCAACTAGTATTCATGGGGCCCCATTGCAAAATAAGTTGGGCCCAACCACCTAAGGACAGGAGACTAAAACAGATGCTTGAGTGACATTAACTAATACATATAGGATATAGCGCCTTCGTATTACAGGCAGTTTCAATTTACTTCTGTACTAGTTAAAAAAAGGGTGACTTATGGGGATTGCTGGCAAACGTGTAGTTTCACCATGTTCTGCAGTGAACAATGTAGCTGTAGAACGACAAGTTACTGCAGGCCACAGCAGCAAATGAGGTGAAAATTAGTTGTCATTTCTTAACAAGGGCACAGACAGCAATGTAAAAACCCCTTCCTTGCAATATCAAAACTAAATAAAAACAAACTTTGTGTGGAGTTACATTTAATAAATAACTATTACGACTTCTTACATACAAATTCAACTTAAGAAAAACATACAGTCCTATCCAATTTCATTAACCGGGGGCCGCCTGTATTAGAAAACCTACATTATAGTGTTAAATAGCATAACTCCACCAACTTCTTATTTCCTACAAAATGGTACATTGATCTTGGATCTGAATGGGGCCCCTCAAACTCTGGGCCCTACAGCATCTACTAGGTCTGCCATGGCTATAGTTATGCCCTATGCGATTATCTAATGTATTGTGCTAAGCTGGGTAAGTTAGATTTAGAATTAAGATGGCGAGAAAAAAAAATATAAGTTGAGGCAACACAAGGCTTCATCTCAACGCAAGAGTTGGGTGTGGCGGGGATTCCTCTTCCATCCTTATCTTTGGTGTCACGTAGTAGGGAGTTCCCCATTACTAAAATGTCTTATCAGCTGTAACAGAGAAGGGTCCTGGAAAAAAATATTTATGAAAAAGCCTTATCTTCTTGTAATGCTGTCAAAAAATACTTATGACATCAGGAATCCCATAGCATAATATGAAAAAAACCCAAGGTAGGAGAGACAGGAGCTAGACGTTGGCAAGGTTCTAGCTCTTTTTCATAGAGTTCACTTATAGCCCATTGCATTTACAATATTTTAGGTATAAAAGAGGCCAAACTGGTCAACCATTGGAGATCAGTTTAGGTACAGAATTAATCTACAAGGGAAGTTTTCTTGTACTGATTTCTATGTTTTACTCCAAAGCTGCATTCATAATTCTGTAGGCTTCAGAGCTGAACTCTCTTTACAACCTTTGCTGGAAGAGGGCCTTGTTCTGGAAACTTACATTCTAGAAAATACTCTCTTTACACCAGTGACTTCACAGTAATCTAATGTAGGAAAACCTAACCGTCCTCTCCTGGATTCTTGTAGTTCAGCTAAACTGATAACATAGGTTCCACAGGTGCCACAAAAATGGCCGTCATATTTCAGAAATAGCACCATAGTTATCGATTGGTTGTGTTTGCTTTTGCCACTTACTTCTGTTAGGGCCCGTTTACACAGCACAGGACAAATACCAGTCAGTTTATCCGACCTTCACTTGTCCGTTTTTTGTGCCGTGCACACGGCCGCGGGAGGGCGTGATTAGCGGAGAAAAGCCCACCCCCCACCTTCGCATTCACTTGTTCATATTCCGTCCGAAAACCGGACGGAAGAATAAACATGTACAATGTTTTTCGGGCGGCCGGCGGTCTGAAAATCCAGCGGGCGGAAAACCCGTGCAGTGGGGACTGCTGCACGGGTTTTCCATAGAGGCCCATGAAAAATTCTGCAAAACCACAAACCGTCTGAAAAACCGGCCGCAAACTGGTGCCGTGGGGACGTGGCCTGTGAAAGTAATGAGTAGTGTGCTTGCCATAGTCCTCCACAAAACGTGAAAGATTGTGGCATGTTCTGTTTCCACATTCTCCCTCATTAACAAAAACCATTTATGTGGGTGTCTCAGGAACCCCTGCCCTTACACCCTACTATATATTAGGGTATATGGACATCATGGTGGGGGTATCCCTTTCTAGAAGTTGGAACGGAGAGCAGCTCTATGAGAGTAGCTTCTGTTCTGGCAGACTTGAGCTGTCCTAGTATCACATGGAAATACATTCATCTGAATGCTGCCATGTAATTCTTCCCCCTGCCAGGGAAATGCTTGGCGGAGGCTGGGACACACAGCGATTAGCTGGTAGCCATGTCATTCGCATTTTGAAAGGAATTGTCTCTACTAAGCCGACCCATATAAAATAGTTCTTTGCTTTGGACAATCCCTACTTGTTAGAAGGGCACCAAAACAATAAACTTATGAAAAAGTCCCCCCCCCTAAAAGGACAACCAGTGATCGGCTGTGATCTGTGCTGACACTTGGCAGCAAGTGTTCTGTTTTCC
>JAODAL010014719.1:20000-86429 GCA_025379985.1 Phyllomedusa bahiana
TGCTTAAGAGTAGACCCCTAAACCTAGCACAATAGCATTAAAGGGGTTGTCTCACTACAAGGATTCATCTTACCTCAGTCCTGTTTTCTTGGTTTTATTTTGAATAGAGGGGCGTGTTTACTGGCTTCTACTAGGCTGCTCAGTAGGAAGCCAGAGGTTCTGTAGCTTATAGCAAACCAGGCTGGCAGCCTATCAGGAGAGAAACCAAAAAACAGGTCTGTAGCTATAGCGATGAAGAGCTGATGCAGCACATACAAGACGGAGATATCTAGGAATAGGTAGGACACTGTTAATGGACACATATTGCAAAGTGACTTGTTTTTGCAAGCTCTTTAACATAAAAGAGAGTGAGACAACCCCGTTAACATTCTATATCTATAGAACATGTGTCAAACACAAGGTCCGTGACCGGATCTGGCCCACAACATAATTTTATGTGGCCTGTGAGAGCTTCGACACAGCAAGGTCCAGATACAGAAGGACCAGCTCTCCCCCCCCCCCCCCCCACCCCCCCCTCACCCCCCCCCCCCCCCCCCCCCACACCCCCCCCCCCCCCCCCCCCCCCCCCCCCCCCCCACTTTCCCCAGAGGACACAGGCAGAGCTTGGTAGAGGCAGTGACTCCAGCACAGGGAGCGGGCACCATACTGGATTCGGAGCCACACTGCTCTGTTCAGCAATTTACAGGTGGTGGCACAGCTCTTACAGACCTACCTACTGTCAAAGGGTCTCCAATGCTTCTCCATTATGCTGATGTGGCCTTCGGTTAAAAATGAATTTGACACCCTTGATTTATATGATCTGCGGCCTATAATGTGGGGAGTAGGGACTATTGAAATGTGGGTGCATTGCTTGGTTCACACTGTAATTTCTGATCTTTCCTTCAAGTTCATCTATGATAAAGACTTGGAAGGAGCCCTGGATGCTGCCGGCTTTGACGATCCGGAGGAAACTATAGACATTGGAGACCGTAAGTAACAAGGACATTCAAAAGCACAGACAGAAATCGAAATGAAACATACAAGTTACATAGAAAAGGAGCCGTCGTCGCCTGTACCTGATCATCAACATTTCTCTTTTGAAATATATATATCAAGATTAAAAGATCCAACATTTATGTAAAGCATTTGGGGCGACCTGTCCCATTAGGGCTGCGCCACTTTGTTGGTCTATTTTGCTCAAAAAACAACTGCTTGGACGCCCGCCGATTCTTATCATTATGAAAAGTGTTCCTACACCAAAACCCAGTCGCATTATACGCAGGCACGATAATTTAGAATGCACATAAAGTAGCACATCAAATAGATAGCAATGATACGCTATGCACCTACATTATGCTATGGCCTACATTAGGTGCATCAATTATACTATGCAAGGTAGACCAGACGCCAGATTTTCGGCAGGTTCATTCATTCAGGCGCACTATACACTTTAAACTGGCATGGCGGCGCCTCTTCTCTGACATGTCGCCCTTGGAGTTCCAGGCTTCCGACACAGAGCTCCAACCCCCAGCATAGACACAGAGGTAAATAGCAATACTCTAATACTCTAGCTACAATGTACCGGCTCCTGCAGTCTAGTGCCATGGCCTCCAACCGAGGACTCTCCGACTGTTATAAGACTACAACTCCCAGCATGCCCTAGAGCATGCTGATGGAAGCCCAAGAGAGATAGGAGACACATCCTTGTCGGTTATTAGTGTAACAATTAGCATCTATGACAATGACACTAAAACATGGATTTGCCATTTAGGCCATCCCCCACTACATTTGCCATTTAAGACTATGGGCCACATGTATGAAAACTGTCTTGGTATAAAGACTGTCATTGTTGCACATTGAAACCATATCAAGCATTGCTAGCTTTATTTCATATAGTGCTCCCCTGAAAAAATGACAAGGAGAGCTGTGAATTGGTTTGATATGGTTTGATGGTTGCTATGGGTTCTGACTGGTCGCTATGAGCTCTGATTGGTTGCTATGGGCTCTGACTGGTCGCTATGAGCTCTGATTGGTCACTATGAGCTCTGATTGGTTGCTATGAGCTCTAAATGGTTACTATGAGTCTAATTGGTTGCTATGGGCTTGACTGGGTCGTATGAGCTTGATTCGGTCGCTATGGGCTCTGACTGTGTCGCAATGAGCTCTGACTGCGTCGATATGTGCTTCTGATTGGTTGCTATGGGCTCTGATGGTTTCTATGAGCTCCTAATTGGTTTACTATGGCTCTAAATTGGTCGCTATGGGCTCTGAACTGGTCGCTATGGGCTATGGACTGGTCGCTATGAGCTCTGGTTGGGGTGTCGCTTATGGGCTATGACTGGTCGCCTATGGCTCTGATTGGTTGCTATGAGCCACTCTGAACTGGGTCGCTATGAGCTCTGATTGGTTGATTGGTTGCTATGAGCTCTGACTGGTCGCTATGGGCTCTGATTGGTTGCTATGAGCTCTAAATGATTACTATGAGCTCTGATTGGTTGCTATGGGCAACAAGCACAGTCTTACTGCTAGACAGTTTTCATACATGTGGCCCTATGTTCACACCAAAGTTTTTAACTCGGAATTTGATTTGTAATCCAAGTCAGACCGTGCATCAAAATCCTTGTGAAATCTGAGTCCCATTAGTTAAATGGATCCATGCCATAGTTCACACTATAAATGAGGCTTTGTTTTTTCTCACCGTGGATTTCAAATCTGCGATGCGCACAAGAGAAGATTGACCTAGTAATTTTTTTCACGTGGATTCCACTCGAATTGTACATCAGACAGCCATGACACAGATTAGCCTCATTGAAATGGGGCAACACCGTGTCCGACTCTGCCGCTGCAAAGTTAACCCCTTCCCGCCACATGGTCATAATTCTTTGGCTCTTCCTTTTTTGGGACTTTTTGATCACTTTTTATTCCACATTTTTGGGGACACAAAATGATCCAAAAAAAACAAAACGCAATTTTGGCCTTTGGAATTTTTCTTCTCCAACAGTGTTCAGCATATGGATAAATGATGTTATATTTTAATAGATCAGACTTTTACAGACATGGAGAAAACAATTATGTGTAACTTTTTTTTAAATTATTTTATTTTCAAAAAGTGGGGATTTTGAACCTTTAGTTTAAAAAAAAAAAAAAATTATACTTTTGAAAATCTTACATGTACATTTAGTCATGCTAGGGTACTTGACCTCTAGGAGGTGTGATTGCTTGGACACCCTTCTGTATTAAATAGATAATGCAGAAGGGTGTACCAAGATGGCGGTTCCATTAATTCTTGCTTAAAGGGGTTGTCTCACTACATTGATTCATCTCACCTCAGTCCTGTTTTCTTGATTTCACTTTGATTCAGGGGCGTGTTTACTGGGCTTACACTAGGCTGCAGTAGAACCCAGGTCCTGTAGCCTATAGCAACCAGTGCTGGCAGGCTATTGTTAGGAGAGACTGGATAAATGTTCAGTAGTTATGCAACCTGGGAGCTGATGCAGCCCATAACAAGAGGGGATATCTAGGAATAGGTAGGACACTGGTAATGGACATATATTGCAAAGTGACTTGTTTTTGCAAGATCTTTAACATTAATAGCAATCCTTGTAGTGAGACAACCCCATTAAAGCAGGAAGTAATAGAAGTACTTACATGGCAGCTAAGGAAGCCTTTGTTAGGCTTCCAGTTGCCATGGATTTCATTGCGTGGGGAAAATTGGAGTAACGATGCACAGCCCAGTCCTCATTCATTTAGACGCCGCAATCACCACAACGTCTAAATGGTTAAACAGCAGAGATAGGAGCCGGCTCTGATCCCTGCTGTTAGTGTTGGATGTCAGTTGCAATACTCAACTGGCACCTGCCGCACATGGAGCAGGCTCGGCAAGTACTTGTAAGTCGACTCCATTCTCCTTTACTGGCATGATGACGTACCTGTACGTCAAATGTTGGTATGGGGTTAAAATCTGTGGCAGAAATGAACGGTTTCACCTCAGATTTCTGTCTTAGATTCTTTGCTAGATTTTTCAAGGCACTGTGTGGAAAACTTTGTATTTTGAGGGAGAAAATCCAAGTAGCAGATTTGTCACTGTCTCTAGAAACAGAGAAAATAACCAGAATAAAAATCTGTAATTGTAAAATTTGCTGTGGATTCATCCTTAAATGTTCACAAGGCGGATCTGCTAAAGATTAGGCATGTCACAGGGCTAAAATGGCCTATTTCGGTCCGTAATTACCTCCGAAGTGCCCCAAATTAGGGTGCCGAAAACGCCCATTCTTAGGGAAATTTCACAGTTCTCAAGAGAACATGTTTACGTCTCCTATCCCCCCCGGCAATCCGCCGGGCGGGAGATAATTCACCTTCATTTTCCCTAGCGGCGTAAACGCGCCGCAGCATGATAGTCAATGGCCGGCGAAGTCCGCCCCCTGCTTACCCCCCCTTCCCGCCCCGCCCCCGTCCACACGGCGTAATTACGTCCCGCAATTAAGCCGTGTGAACATAGCCTTAGTTGCTGATCTTACAGACCTCATCGAGGGAGGTAAAATCTGCAGATAAACCTTTCCTGCAGATTATGACTTCTCCTATGGAGGTCTGTATAGAAAAATTGGCAATAAAATCTGCAATAATTTGGTGACAAAATTCACAACAAAAATCCGCACCAGATCCAACCTGTGTGAACATACCCTTCAGCTGAATGCACAAGGGATGGATTTGTGGCGGATTTTACTGCAGATTTTTCTACATTGACTTTGGCGGGAGAAGACAAAATTGGCAAATAAACCTTTTCTGCAGATTTTGTCTTTATCTATTTAATCCACGACAAAATCTGCAGCAAATATATTTTGTGTGCATTGAGCGTTAATCTGCAACAATCCATTTTATTGGGGGACCTATTGCCAATTTTTACTTACCTATTGAAGTCAATGGAGAAAATCTGCAACAAAATAATAACAGAAAGGTTTGAAAACCATCTGAAAAAACGTCTGTCAACCATCCCCATAGAATTCAATAGAAAATCCGAGCTGTAGTCTATGCAGTTTAGATTTTCTGACAGTCGGATCTCAAATTCGAAAACCGTCAAAAAAACTTGGAATGTGCCCATTCTTCTGTCTTGTTTTAGGGCGGTGCATGTACTGTTAAGGGCCATTCACACGGCTTATTTTGGGGACGGATTGCAGCTGTATTGCGCGCCGTACTGCGCTGTAGTACTGCTGGAATCCGTCCCAGCCATTACAGTAATCCATAGTTCTCAAAGAGCAGTGGATCCGTCTCTCCTCCCCACTCAGCATTTACGCCGTGCGTGAGAAAGTGACATGCACATTATCCTGCGGGATACGCGCTGTGGATATGAAGACGTATATGGCGTAGCTCTAGGGCGGGACTTACCGTAAGACCCCATTGCCCTTATTCAAGCGCGTAATTCGGCGAATCCATCCCGCAATTACGGCTTGAATAAGCCGTGTGAACCGGGTCTTAGGGTATGTTCACACAGCGTGTTGGATCCGTTTTTAGATGCGTGTTTGGATCTGTGTTTCGTAACATGAACGGATCCAAACACGTATCTAACAAGGTGCAGTGTGATTTACATGGATTTCAATGTAAAACACGCATCAGCAGTCAGACGAGTGATCGCCGATGCGTGTTTACATGTGTCTATGTGATGCGTCTTTCGGATCCATTCAAAGAATTACAAAGTGCTGCGGGTGCCCGATAATGCACCTAATCTTGGAGTGCACCTGATTATAAATTTAGAGAACAGGGCTGCGGCAGTTTTGGGGCTAAAAGCACCCCAGAATACTGCCGCAGCCCCGGTCATACATGTCGCCCAAGAGCAAATGGCTTAGGTCGAGTTTACACGGCATGCCTGTTTTTGGCACGCAGGGGGACGGTTATGTCGCGGTTTGTGGATTCAAGCCCTCCCCCTTTGCACCAAGATGTTCATGTTCCGCCTGAAAACCGGGCAGAAGGATGAACATGTGCTAAGTTTTTTCGGACCGCCGGCGGTGCAAAAAACCGTTTGGCGGAAAATCCATGCAGTGGAACTGCTGAACAGATTTTCCATATTAGTCCATGTATAAGGTTGACAGCTGGTTTACAGACGCTTTCAAATCCGAAAAACGTCTGTAAATCGGGCTGAAAACTCGTGCCATGGGGACAAGCCCTTACGGCCGGTTCACACGGCTTATTCAAGCCGTAATTGCGGGACGGATTTCGCTCGCAATTACGGCTTGAATAAGGGGCGGGGAGGGGGCGGGGCAGGGGCTGCCCGTCGGCCCCATAGACTTTCATTATCCACGACGCGTATCCCGCCGGGATAATGAACATGTCACTTTCGCCGAGCGGAGGAGGAGAGACGGAATCCATAGTTCTCTATGAGAACTGTGGATTACCGTAATGGCTGGGACGGATTCCAGCCTTACTGCAGTGCAAATACGGCGCAATATGGCTGCAATCTGTCCCTGCAATAAGCCGTGTGAACGGCCCTTTACGGTGTTTATAGAGGGCTATGATGTGCCAATCTATTTGGTACCATATTTTAAAATTGAAGTAAAAGTGACATTTTATTTCTGTAGCACACCCTCCATTATTTTCATGTTTGGATTCATTCTGGTGTTTGAAGTGTTTTTCTGATTAGTGTTTCCTATCAGTAACTGTGAGATTTTCTACCATTTTGATCTCATGGCAGCACATAAGGAACAGTGTGACCCCATAGTGAATATTAGTTATTTTTCTATTATATATGCTGTTAAAAGTTAAACCCGGTGGCATGAACGCCATGGTTTTGTCAGCGGAGGTCGGATATGTTTACTTATAGTAACTACATATTTTCTATGCTACAATAAAGGGAAAAATATAAAAAAAAACTTCTGTCATTGGGACAAGTGTTACATACTAAGGCTGGAAAAAGACAAGACGTCCATCCAGTTGAGCCTATTTTGCTAAAGTTTTTATCCAGAAGAAGGCAAAAAACCCAAATGAGGTAGAAGCCAATTGTCCTCATTTTATGGAAAAAATTCCTTCCAGACTCCAATATTGTATCATAATAAATCCCTGGATCAGCGACTCTCCTCCAGAATTACGGTCACTATAACTTTTTATATTATTACATCTAGAAATGTATCCAGACCCATCTCCAGAATCCTGGTCACTATAACTTGTTATATTATTACATCTAGAAATGTATCCAGACCCTTCTCCAGAATCCCGGTCACTATAACTTGTTATATTATTACATCTAGAAATGTATCCAGACCCTTCTCCAGAATCCTGGTCACTATAACTTGTTATATTACTACAACTAGAAATGTCTCCAGACTCTCCTCCAGAATCCTGGTCACTATAACCTGTTATATTATTACATCTAGAAATGTCTCCAGACCCTTCTCCAGAATCCTGGTCACTATAACTTGTTATATTATTACATCTAGAAATGTATCCAGACCCTTCTCCAGAATCCTGGTCACTATAACCTGTTATATTATTACATCTAGAAATGTCTCCAGACCCTTCTCCAGAATCCTGGTCACTATAACTTGTTATATTATTACATCTAGAAATGTATCCGGACCCTTCTCCAGAATCCTGGTCACTATAACTTGTTATATTAATACAACTAGAAATGTCTCCAGACTCTCCTCCAGAATCCTGGTCACTATAACCTGTTATATTATTACATCTAGAAATGTCTCCAGACCCTTCTCCAGAATCCTGGTCACTATAACTTGTTCTATTATTACATCTAGAAATGTATCCAGACCCTTCTCCAGAATCCCGGTCACTATAACCTGTTATATTATTACATCTAGAAATGTATCCAGACCCTTCTCTAGAATCCCGGTCACTATAACTTGTTATATTATTACATCTAGAAATGTATCCAGACCCTTCTCCAGAATCCCGGTCACTATAACTTGTTATATTATTACATCTAGAAATGTATCCAGACCCTTCTCCAGAATCCTGGTCACTATAACTTGTTCTATTATTACATCTAGAAATGTATCCAGACCCTTCTCCAGAATCCTGGTCACTATAACCTGTTATATTATTACATATAGAAATGTATCCAGACCCTTCTCCAGAATCCTGGTCACTATAACTTGTTATATTATTACATCTAGAAATGTATCCAGACCCTTCTCCAGAATCCCGTCACTATAACCTGTTATATTATTACATCTAGAAATGTATCCAGACCCTTCTCTAGAATCCCGGTCACTATAACTTGTTCTATTATTACATCTTGAAATGTATCCAGACTCTTCTCCAGAATCCTCGTCACTATAACTTGTTATATTATTATATATAGAAATGTATCCAGACCCTTTTTGAACTGTCAGTGAATTCACCATGACAAGTTCCTCTGGCAGAGAGTTCCACAGTCTCACTGCTCTTACAGTAAAGAATCCCTTTCTATGTTTATGTAGAAACTTTCTTTCCTCAAGACGTAGAGGACGCCCCCTTGTTCTAGATACAGTCCTGGGTATAAATAGATCCTGGGAGAGATCTCTATATTGACCTTTAATATATTTAAACATATTTATCATGTCCCCCCCAAAGCCGTCTTTTCTCTGAATTAAATAATCCTAATCTTGCTCATCTTTCTGTGTACTGTAGTCCACCCAGTCGTTTTATTATTTTTGTTGCCGCCTTTTTACCTGTTCAAGCACTACAAATTATTTACTGTGCACAGGTGCCCAAAACTGTCCACAATATTCCATGTGTGGTCTGACCAGTGACTCAGATTTGAAGCTATGACCATTACATTTGGAGTGTATCATTTAGCATGGTTACCAGGGTTGATCGAAAGCCCAGCCACGGTCCAGAACACACCAAGAAGCATCATTCCCATCTTGATTTCTAGGCTTAACAGGTAAAGGGGTTGTCTCACTACATTGATTCATCTTACCTCAGTCCTGTTTTCTTGGTTTCACTTTGAATTCAGGGGCGTGTTTACTGGCTTCTACTAGGCTGCAGTAGAAGCCAGGTCTGTAGCTATAGCAACCAGTGCTGGCAACCAAGCATGAGAGATTGAACAGGGCTGCAGCTATAGCGACCACTGCTGGCAGCCTATCAGGATAGATCAAACAGGTCTGTAGCTATAGCGACCTGAGGAGCTGATGCAGCCCATAGAAGAGGGGTTATCTAGGAATATGTAGGACACTGTTAATGGACACATATGAGTGACTTGATTTTGCAAAATCTTTAACATAAAAAGCAATCCTCTTAGTGAGACAACCCCTTTAAAGGTTGCTTGAGGACACAGTCATTTTTTTTCGGTCACTGGTTCTCAGCATCAGGACATATTATACAATAGTCTTTGCTTTGTGTAGGACAAAATCCGCAGTTGGACAAGATGAAGACAAAACTTTACAAATTCGTTAGGTGAGTTTTATAACCAGCAATACTAAAAATGTCTTCAGGTTTGAAGCTATGACCATTACATTTGGAGTGTATCATTTAGCATGGTTACCAGGGCCCCCTCATCTACTATAATTGCCACCTACCCCAGAACAGGAGTGTAACTAAAATTCAAAGGTCCCCATAGAAAAATCAGATGTGGCCCCCTCCACCTAATAATAGAAAACTAAAACTGCAGCATAAGTGGCAATTATTAATGGTATAAATAATACCGCCATATATCAGAGACCACACATAGTAGTGGTGGAGGGTAGAAAGCCACCAAATACCTATTTCCTCCAGAAACTACATCCTTCTTAGATCTGATTAGGGACCCTCAACCTCCGGGCCCCATAGCAGCTGCTATGTCTGTTATATAGTTACCCCCACATCCCAGAACCAAGGTAAAATCCTAAGTCAAAAAACCTAACTGGTCACCTATGGTAACCACCCCCATTAGAAATATTTCTCAGTGCCCGATTTTCCTTCTTTATTCTAATGCCTTTGGAAGTTGTAGAATTCACTGTGGCTTAGGCTCAGAGCACACTGTGTTTGACCATCCATCAAAACGTATACGTTAAACATATGTCCAACGTGTACTGTTTGGAGAATACGTTTGACATCCATTTTTTCCCTTTTCTTTTTTACTAGCTTTTCTTTTGGCTGTCACCTGTTTTTTTTCCCTGCAAATTGATTGGGTAGGTTTGGTTACATTTTTATGACGGATACAAACGTACACGTTTACACCATGGTCCCATATACCAGGATACATTTTCCATTGACATACATTTAAATAAAAAAGGTATACTGTAACAAATACGATTTTTTTTTCTACTTGAAAAAGCGCAGTGCCCTGCGTCTTCCACCCATATTTGACGAAAAGTGTAAAAAACTATGAGTCAATGCACATGTTAACGCATACGTTTTTCCTTGCGTCAGAACAGATCCGTTCAAAATAACGCAGTGTGCACTGAGCCTAAATATCTTTGCTATAAAGTGGCTAAACTATAGTGGGAAGATTTGGGAGGGTCCAAAAACGAGACATTAAAATCTCCTGCGAGTCTGTTTTTTCAGACAGTCAACAGATTGGAGAATCCGTGGGTCATATGATCTGGAAAGGAGAAGGCAGATGGAAGACAGAGGGCAGGGAGGAAGCTACCATGGGAGAAGAAGTAGGTGGCTCCATCTTTGGTTCTATGTCCAGAGTTTAGGTTGAGTCTCATGAGTGTATCACTGACTGTTGGGCCTCAGCTTTTATCGGCATTGTATAAACCAATGGCCTTTGATCTGGGTCCATGGTTGACTCATAAACCACCACTCTAAAAACACCATCGTCCCACCAAGCTTTGAGGTTCTTGCAGGCTGCACCCTTGTAAGGCCGTGTTCACACGGCTTATTTGCCGACGGATTGGCGCCGTATTCCGCGCCGGATTTGCGCTGCAGTACGGCTCCAATCCGTCGGAGTCATTACGGTAATCCACTGCTCTCATAGAGAACAGTGGATTCCATCGCTTCTGCCCGCTCGGCGAATCCGCCGGGCGGGGAGAAAGTGACATGCACATTATCCAGGCGCAATACGCGCCGTGGATAATGCAAGTCTATGGGGGCGGCGGGCCGCGCCTCCGCCCCGCCCCCGCACCCCCCCCATGTTCACGCCGGATTTTCGAGCGCCATCCGGCTCGCAAATAAGGCGTGAATAAGCCGTGTGAACGGGGCCTTAAAATGGACAACCCTTAGGCCATGTTCACCACTTAAACTGGGACGTATCTCGCCCCGTATTTTGCGCCGTACTGCGCTAAATACGGGGCAAGATACGTCCCAGTCATTACGGTAATCCACAGTTGTCATAGAGAACTATGGATTACGTCATCTCTCCCAGCTCGTACAATACGCCGCGGGGGGAGAGAAGTGACATGTCAATTATTCACGGTGTATACGCGCCGTGAACAATGAATGTCTATGGGGCCGGCGGGCTGCCCCTCGCCCCGCCCCACCGCGCTCCCAAGCACACGGCGTAATTGTGGGCGAAATACGTCCCGCAATTATTGCCGTGTGAACCCTGCCTTACCAGAACAAAGCCATAATAGCTGCCCCACGATTGAGCTTGGGCTTCAGGAGCAGCTCAGTCATTTGGCGTTCTTGAAGGAACCTAATGTGACCATGACCCCTAGGCCTCGTTCACACGGCTTATTTTGCAGCGGATTGGCGCCGTACTGAGCGCCGGATTTGCGCTGCAGTACGGCGCCAATCCGTCGTGTAATTACGGTAATCCACTGCTCTCATAGAGAACAGTGGATTCCGTCTCTCCTCCCCGCTCGGAGAATCCGCTGCGGGGGGGAGAAAGTGAAATGCACATTATTTACGGCGCGTACGCGCCGTAAACAATGCATTGTCTATGGGGCGGGGGAGCGGCACCCCCGCCGCGCTCTGGCCCCGCCCCCGTCCCGCCCCTTATTCACGGCGGATTTGTGAGCGCAATCCGTCTCACAAATCCGTCGGGAATAAGCCGTGTGAACACGGCCTTAATGCGGAATATTTGTCTAATTCTAAGGGTATGTTCAGACGGCTTATTTTGGCACGCATTTCACCGCGTATTGCGCATTATATGCGGCAAAATGCGCGTTGCAATTATAGTAATCCACAACTCTCACAGAGAGCTATGGATTAAGCGTTGTCCCCTCGCACGTACAATACAATCAATTGTTTGTGTGATTACGCGCCGCTGACAATGCATGTCAATGGGGCCGGTGGGCTGCCGGCCTCCTCGTAGTTTGGAAATAGGCGCTGATCAGCGCGTGCTTCCAAAGCACCCGGCGTATTGCGGCACGTACTATACGCGTCGCAATACACCGTGTGAACATACCCTAAGGGTGCTTTCACACTGTACGTTTTTGGTGCATTTTTTTACTTATAGAAAGGCACAGCAATAAAGGAATTTAATGTTGTGCATTTCAGTAAGTAAAATGCACTAAAAACTGCACTGTGTGAAAGCACCCTTAGGGATTGGAGCCGTACTGTGCGCCGGATTTGCGCTGCAGTACGGCTCCAATCCGTCGCAGTAATTATGGTAATCCACAGTTCTCATAGAGAACAGTGGATTCCGTCGCTCCTCCCCGCCCAGCGGATTCGCAATACGCGCCGTGGATAATGCAAGTCTATGGGGCCGGCGGGCAGCGCCGCCGCCCCGCCCCCGCCCCTTATTCAAGCCGGAATTGCGAGCGCAATCCGGCTCGCAATTACGGCTTGAATAAGCCGTGTGAACACGGCCTTAGGGTATGTTCACACGGTGTATTGCAGCGCATATAGTATGCGCCGCAATATGCCGGGTGCTTTGGAAGCACGCGCTGATCAGCACGTATTTCCAAACCACGGGGGTGGGGCTGGCAGCCCACCGGCCCCATTGACATGCATTGTCAGCAGCGCATAATCGCCGCAAACAATTGACATGTCAATTCCCCCCTCTCCCCCGATCGTATTGTACACGCGGGGGGAGACGCATAATCTATAGTTCTCTATGAGAACTATGGATTACTATAATTGCGGCGCGCATTTCGGCGTGTATAAAGCGCAATATGCGGCGAAATGCGCGGCCAAATAAGACGTGTGAACATATCCTTAGGGTATGTTCACACGGCTTATTTTGGTGTGTATTTTGTCGCTTATTGCGCGTTATAAACGGTGAAATGCGCACGGCAAAAATGTTTGCGCCGATTATGCTACGGCCCCCCTCCCCATGCTTTGGGAATATGAACTGTTCAGCGCGACTCCCAAAACACACGGCATATTGCGGCGTGTACTGTATGTGCCGCAATTACGCTGTGTGAACATTTAGGCTAAGTTCAAACAGCATAATTGCAGGGCGTAATTATGCCCCGCAATCACGCCGTGTGTTCGGGAGCTAGCGCTGATCTGTGCGGGCTTCCGCGGGGCGGGGGGAGGGGGCCCCATAGACGTAATGACTGGTGCGCATTTCACCCGTATTTGAGCACAGCACGGCGCGAAATACGGACCGAAATGCGCCCCATTTTAACCCGTGTGAACTTAGCCTTAGGCTATGTTCACACGGCAATGACTGGGACGTATTTCCGCCCATAATTCGCGCCGTACTGCGCTCAAATATGAGCGAAATACGTCCCAGTCATTACGGTAATCCACAGCTCTCATAGAGAACTATGGATTACGTCTCCTCTCCCTGCTCGCACAATACACCGCGGGGGGAGATAAGTGGCATGTCAATTATTAAATAATGAATGTCTATGGGGCCACCCCCCCACCCCGTGGAAGCTCACACAGATCAGCGCGAGCTCCCGAACACACGCCGTAATTGCGGGCAAAATATGTCCCACAATTACGCCGTGAATAAGCCGTGTGAACCCTGCCTTAGGCCATGTTCACATCTGGCTTAAAATGGGCCGTATTTCGGTCCGTAATTACGCGCCGAAGTGCGCCAATGTACGGGCCGAAAACGGCCCATTCATTACGGTAATTCACAGTTCTCATAGAGAACTATGGATTACGTCTCCTCTACCCCGCCGGCGAATCGCCGGGCGGGGAGATAATTGACATGTCACTTCTAGCGGCGTATACGCGCCGACTACAGTGATAGTCTATGGGCCAGCGAAGTGCCGGCCCCCCTGCTTACTCCCCCGCTCCGCCCCGCCCCCGTCCACACGGCGTAATTGCTGGGCGTAATTACGCCCCGCAATTAAGCCGTGTGAACATAGCCTTAGGTTACAATTTGCTGAGGGTTGTCAGGACATTCTGGGAGTAGTACTCTTGTAACAGCTGGAGAGCCACAGATTAGAGACCTCATGCCAACTAGAACTCCTCCTAACCATTCATGATTACTATTGCCTTTACGCAAAGCTAGAAACAGCGCCCCCTTATCAGCTATTCTAGAAAACATTTTTAAGGGGACGTTAAACATCTCAAATTACTCATCAGATTCTGAATCCAAAAACCTTGTTGTATGACAAGTACCTTGACGTGGTTTTAAATGAGGATTTTAGGTAGTTTTTTCCAGCAGACTTACATTCGGAAAACAAGTCCCATTCGTTTCTATGGGGTTTTTTTTTACGCGGATCCGACATAGAAATGTTTGGGGCGTGTTTTTTTTTTTTTTTAACCTAAAATATGGCAGAAGATTGAACATGCTCAAAATCTTTTGAAATCCAACCTCAAGAAAATCCGAGTCGTGTGGACTACAACTCCGATTTTCAATTGAGGTCTATGGGGAGGGATTTTTGATGTATTTAAAAAATCTGAATCTGCACCAGAAAATTATTGCCCTTAAAGTGATGGAACCATTATTCTGAGCTCCTATATTTGATGTATTCAATTGTTACTGACCATTCAATTTACACAACATAATACAAGATCCCAAGAAGTTCCTAGCGATCCCTTGAAAGGGTAACAATCAGGACACACCTTGCCTCCAGCTGAGGGAAGCCCTTGGCCATCAGATCTAGTTGTAGTAAATACATACACCCTATCCAGCATGTGTATATGTATACACCCAGTCTGTTTGTACAGAGAACCCTATAGGCCAATGGTTTTACAAGCTGTCTTTATATAGCAGGATGGGAGTAATGGATGCCCAGGGCAGAGCTCAGGTGAATCAATCACATATGCAGCCTCCTCCCAGTCATCTTACCAGGGGCTCCTAAAGGAATCCATAAAAACATAAACTACTGAAAGATGGAGGAGTCAGGTATGCTATATACAATTGTAAATGCACAGCCAACATAGGCAGTAGCGCAGACAAGTCTATTCAACCTATTATACCAATGATAATTGTACTTTGAATATTGTGAAGGTAACGTGGCCTTTTACTGCCCTTCTGAGCCTTCGCCCTTTCATTATTGTCAATGGGGAGCTTGAATAATTGTACTAGACAAGGCGTCCAGGTTGTGATGGAGCACAATGATTATGGGGTCACTAGGTCTATATGAGTGATTACAGGGGGTGCAGAGGCTGCTTAATAGATCCTGTTTCCCCATATAAGGAGAGTAGTACTGTGAAAGTAACTTGATATTTGAAGCCCCTGGTACAGACTTTGCATTGGGACCTAGGAGATGGACTCCTATTATAACTGGTTTCAAATGTTAAGCTGCCCCCCCCCCCCCCCCCGCACACTGCAAATATAGTAAAATCATTAAGTGTCCGCTTTAGAGGTACATTTGACCAAAGGCACCATTGTAAGTTTGCTGATCACATTTACCAAAAAAAAGGGCCTGCTGATATGGCACAAGATAGTAACTGGTAATGGGTGGGGGCAGATATTTGGCTATATGGGGCCCCAAAATTACACAAGACATTATACAGTAGTTTCCATACCTCAGCATTCACTTCTTTGGTTAGCACCCAACTGTCTAGTCCCATGAATGGCAATGGGTGGGGTGCAGGCTTGTGCTCTCTGGTATCACTAATTAATGTAAATTATTGGAGATACAACTTTTTTTCCCCCTTTTTTAACAATGGGTTCACACACAATGTTTTTGTGCATTTAAAAGGTTGTGCCTACTGTAGTGTGTGAGTGCTTGTCACTAGGTTATGCCATTAAAGTCTGATATTTGCGGATCCCACCTCTAGGACCTGCATCTATCTCAGAAACAGGCTATTGAAAGCTCAATATCAGAATGGAGAGCCGGTCACGGGTGCACACAACTCTCTTCCATTCTATGGAGGAGTACAGCCGAACACGCCACTCACCTGTACTGGGAACTTCCATAGAACAAAATGGAAAGTCATGTACAAGAATGACGGGCCCTCTGTTCTGAGCTAAATCTTTTGTGGGCCTGTTATTTAGAGGTGAGCCCTACCTATCAGTCTTCTATGACATGCCAAATCTATGGTGGGAACAACACTTTACAGCTAAGGACACATCATGTTTATGGCTTTGTTTAACATACACGCCAGGTCTTATACATTAAACTGATGCATCTGACAATGCCAAATATTGGCACCTGTCACCTAAAGGGTCCCTTTGTATTAAAACAATAAATAAAATAAAAAATTCACACTGTATTGAATAGCAAAGGCTACTGCACTAGTCCGTACTAGTCTTTGCAGTATACCAGCTAAACAGAGGCCTAGACTTTTGGCATTTGGTTGTCCATATAATCCTGTGGATATGTTTTGCGGATATGTCAGGGGCTTTCCTATTTGCATTAAAAGGACATCCAAAACCTGCTTCCTTAGTCTAAAACAAGTAAGGCTTGGTTTACGCAACGTTTATTTGCCCGTTTAGTGTGTACACGGGGAATGCTCCTGACGTCTACAATAAACGTTTATTGTAGGATCAAATGAAACAACAAAGGCCAAAAGTGTTCTCTTTGGGCCTCCGTTTGGCCGGTATACATCTGTATACTGCAAAGAAAAAGAGTAAGAATAGCACAGGAGCTTACACTGTTCTATACAATGCCATTATTTGAGAAGTGTATGTGTGTGTGTATATATATTTTTATAATGGGAATCCATGGGTGTTGGATGCCAATACTTGGCATTTATGTTACAGCCCAACATGTATGTTAGATGGAAGCCAGAAATGTGGTGTGTACTTCACTTTAGACTGGCTTCACACTGCACTTGGGGTCATATTCTGGACCTATAGTATAGATATCTGTGGGGATAACTGAAAAAACTATCCTGACAGATCCCACGTTGCATCTGTAGGGGACAACAGCTCATATGTAGTCACTTTTGGAAGATGTTTGCTCTGTTTCCCAGAAAAGTAAACACTCTGTGCCAGAAAAAATGACAGTATTAGTAACATGGGCTATTTTGTTTGCACTGTTGTCCCCAATGGACGCGTCTCAGGATACCTTTTTTTTAAATGTATTCCAATAGAGACCTGTAAGAGAGGTCCCGAATGGGAGCAAAGCGCAGTGTGAACAGAGTCTAACCAAAAAACGCATACATTTTGTTAATGAATCCACATTTCATCTGTGTTCCAAATTCAGCTTAAGTTCAGGAATGCTTGCATGAAAAAAAAAAAAAATGCTTTCATGATGCAGTTAAAAAATGCAATGTTCGGACCCAGTCTGTAGGGTGTAAGTACCTAGAGAGTTGCTAAGCCAAAGAAGGCAGAAGTAGATCCAAGAAGAAGGAAAAGTAGAAAGAGAAGACTGCGGTGTCTCCTCTTCTGTTTTTCTAAAAAACCTTGTATGTGAATCTAGCCTGAGGCCGGGCGTACATGTAGAGGTCGCAGTGCGGGCGAGGCAGAGATGTGGCTAAAACCCCAATGGAGTACAAGTCTGTACAGTGCTAAAATAGGTCACAAGCAGTTAGCTTGTTAATGTAATTGTGGTAAATGCGCGCTCACTGACAAGCAAACTGTATTATTGCGCTTGTAAAATACCTGGTATGACTTGTGATTATTACATAATATCAAGTGACACCCTCCCCCCTAGTGCCCACTATCGCAGTGGGGTGTTCCCACCATAGACTATGATTATATATAGATAGGATATTCCTGTGCAGGCACCAGAAGTGGGAACAGGCCATCTAAAGTACAGGCTCAGAATGGAGAGCCGCTCATGCTTGTGTATGACTCTCCATTCTGTTCTATGGGAGATCTGTAGTGTTTGTGCTCACCTGTACTCAGAACTCCAATAGAACAGAATGGAGAGTTGTGCGCAAGCGTGATGAGAACCTTAGTCCTGGGCTGTATGCTAAACGGACGCAATATTCGGGATGGGAACCTTAGTCCTGGGCTGTATGCTAAACGGACGCCATATTCGGGATGGGAACCTTAGTCCTGGGCTGTATGCTAAACGGACGCCATATTCGGGATGGGAACCTCAGTCCTGGGCTGTATGCTAAACGGACGCCATATTCGCGGGGAACCTGCTGGGGAATGCTAACGACGCCATATTCGGGATGGGACTTATCCTGGGCTGTATGCTAAACGGACGCCTTATTCGGGATGGGAACCTCAGTCCTGGGCTGTATGCTAAACGGACGCCATATTCGGGATGGGAACCTCAGTCCTGGGCTGTATGCTAAACGGACGCCATATTCGGGATGGGAACCTTAGTCCTGGGGTGAATGCTAAACGGACGCCATATTCGGGATGGGAACCTCATCCGGCGTACAACGACATATTCGGGAGGAACTTAGCGGGTGAATGCTAAACGGACGCCATATTCGGGATGGGAACCTTAGTCCTGGGGTGAATGCTAAACGGACGCCATATTCGGGATGGGAACCTTAGTCCTGGGGTGAATGCTAAACGGACGCCATATTCGGGATGGGAACCTTGCCTCCGTGGCTGTAACTTTAAGCCCTAGTGGTAATATTTAATACCACAGCTGCAAGTGTTTATTTCCACTGATAGACATGCAATATTATACATTCTAATTGTTACACTCTAGGGGCCACATGTATGAAAACTGTCAAGGTCTAAAATTCACTTTGTTGCCCATAACAACCAATCAGAGCTCATAACAACCAATCAGAACACCTCTTTCATTTCATATAGTGCTCTGGAAGAATGAAAGGGACACGCTGACTGGTTGCTATGGGCAACAAAGTGAATTTTAGACCTAGACATGTGGCCCTAGGTGTCAAAACATTTAAGAAACCATGGCCCTCATATGCAAGAACTATGTCTAGTTTACAACTCCGCACCCTTCAAGTGGGCCAGTTATGTGAAATCCAACTCTGCTACATCTATCTATAAATCCCCATATCTATCCATCCGTCTGTCTATGTATCTATCTATTTTTCCTGTCTCTCTATCCATCTAGTCTCCTTGAGGCTACAGGTTTACCACATTACCAGTTGAGAAGGGCATTGTATGGAGGTTGAAAGAGTGAAACTCCTCCACTTTACATAAAGTGTTTACAGTCAGCAGGGGTGAATTGCTGAGCAATTTAGTATAAACACAACCTGAATGAGTGACAGCATAACTTCGTTATTGGGACAATTTAATGACGCCCACTGGTTGGTCAGAACTTGGCAGAAGATGGGGTGTTGCTCCATAAAAGACGGGAAAGAGTCACCCTGTCGTCTTTATTCCATCTCCTCTGAGGATGCAAGACAGGTGAGATACCCACTAAATCTTAGTCCTCTTTTCTTTGGTCAAAACTCATAGGACGCAGGATAGTTAAGATTAATTAGGGTTTGAGAAGACATGGACAATCTATCCTTCTACCGATCTGTCTATTTTATATCTTTATCTATTTCATGTGTATGTACCCTGTTTCCCTGAAAATAAGACCTAGTGCATTTTTAGTTATGCAATTCAGAGTTTGGCTGCTTATGCTGATGTTTGTGATGAAATCACTACAATATATTAATACATGTTTGATGTTTTGTTCAACAATAAATGTGAATAATTCATAGAACAAAAAAAAAAACATCCCCTAAAAATAAGTCTTAGGCTATGTTCACACGGCTTAAAATGGGCCGTATTTCGGTCCGTAATTACACGCCGGAGTGCGCCAATTACGGGCCGAAAACGGCCCATTCATTACGGTAATTCACAGTTCTCATAGAGAACTATGGATTACGTCTCCTCCTCCCCGCTGGGCGGGGAGATAATTGACATGTGAATTACCAGCGGCGTATACACGCCGCTAGCAGTGATTGTCTATGGGCCGGCGAAGTGCCGGCCCCCCGCTCACTCCCCGCTCCCGCCCCTCCCCCATCCACACGGCGTAATTGCGGGGCAAAATTACGCCCCGCAGTTAAGCCGTGTGAACATAGCCTTAGGGTGCTTTCACACGGTGCATTTTTTTTTTTTTTTGTGCAACAATGTATAGCATTAATTGTTGTGCCTTCCTGCACAAAAAAACGCATCCAAAAACCGCACTGTGTGAAAGCACCCTTAGCTCGTCTTTAGGGGCAAAAATTAATATAAGACACTTATTTTCGGGGAAATGGGGTGTATATATATCACAGAGAGATTCCATGTCTATCTATCTCTCTCCTTCTATCCATCCATTTCATGGCTTCTATCTGATCTTTTGATGGTTGAATCCCACTCTTATAACCATAAGGATAATGTTTCCCCAGTGTCATGTCCTCCTTTTGGGGTTTCTCAATGGTGTCTTTTATGATTCTGTAATTTATTTATTTTTTTTAACTCGTTTTTATTTCCATATTACACTGAAAAAGATAGATCATTACAACATATGCAGTGTTCATACAACAAGTTAGAGACGGACGCGAATATCATTTCACAAACGTTCACTTCATATGTTCAAAACAAAGGAACGTGATAAATATTCAGCTACACAAGTGCCAGTACATAGGAAAGGAAAAATTGGGCTAAAGGTATTGCTATCTTTATAAGGTTGTTATAAACTAATTTTGATTGGACATATGATGTGCAAATAACTAATCAACAGCAAGTAACCTGTGGAAGTTGTCAGGTTTGTTTTTTTTTTTTTTTTTTTTTTTTTTTTTTTTTCCCAACAATTACATGACTAAGGCTATGTCTACACAGCACAGATTTTCTGTAGTTTTAAGTATTTAGAAACCTCTGAAAATCTGACGGAGAATGTTTCACACTGACTGAAAAACTGCCCAAAAAAGCTCAACAAAAAATAAAAACCACCCAAAAAACTTGTCGGAAAACCAGCTGCTATGGACAAAAAACTGACAAAATACTCGGGTTCTATGTGGTTTTTAGGTTTTGGTTTTTTTTTTTTTTTTTTTTTTTTTGGTCCTATGCTGTGTGGCCCTAGCCTAAAGGGGCTGGAGACATTGTGGGTGACGTGTATGAAACTTGGCACGTGAACACCAAGTTTCATGCACATAATAATGGTATAGAAAGTGCCTGATTTATCAACCCGCTCTACAGTGGGTCATAAATCAGGCGCATTGCAGTGCTCGGGTGATATTTATGGCTCAGGTATACCACTTTGAAACTGCTCTACCTGTTCTAACTGTAATGCGCCAAGAATTGCCATAGCGAAGCTATAAATATGTAGTGTGCCCCGCCCCCACACACCCCCCAATCTCAGGCGTATTACAAAGCACCACAGGCGCTATGTAATATGCCTGATAATGGCGTGCGGGACATTTAAACATGTATGAACAGGGCTGAAAAGATGCCAGATATCTAGCGCAGCCCCGTTCATACATGTCGCCCTGTAGTTCTATTGTATGTGCTACTGTCTGTCTGGAGCCCTAACTCATTTAAAGATACTGAGCAAATTCCGTTTTTCTCAATCATGATAGGACACATAAAGGAGACAACAATGTAATTTAAAGGAATAGAATACCTGATCTCTATCCTATTTCCTGTCTGCAGAGCAAGTGCTATAGAATAGACTTTGATTTTGCACAATATTGCAGGTGATGTATTACTAGCGTCCTGCATGCTATTGTATGTTTATATGCAATAATGCACTATAACGGCTGTAAAAAATCCAGCAAGTCCTTCTCTTAAAATGTGGATTTGGTATTGGTAATCCTGTCTATGGATAGATCTATTTCACCTTTCTGAGACTCATCGGCATAAAGTAGATATGCTTTTAGCTACACAAAGTGCCATATATTCAGCTCTTTGGGGCAACTTTTATTATTTATTTTAAAGCACCATAGATTCCAGGCCGCTGTACATTTGAGGGGGGTTACATACATAACATATGTCAAACAACTACAATGATAACAGTGAATGACTTACAACTGGTACAGAGGGAGAGGGCCCTGCCCGCAAGGGCTTACAATCTACAAGGAGGAGGAAAGAGACCGAAGGTGGGGAGCAGACATGTTTGGGGTAGTATAGTGGCAGCAGGGTTATTGTAGGTTATAGGCAATCCTGAAGAAATGGGTTTTCAGGTTGCTTTTGAACCCAGTGAAGGTGATGCAACTCTTGGCTATGCCATCAATGAATTTTTGGCCTGCTGTCCTTTTATTGCCACAGTGGAACTAGGAGTCTCAACATCCGATCATAGTTGGATGAAGCTCATTTTCAGACAATGACTGTGAGAGATTTTCTCACAAAGGATATTGATCACCTATTCACAGGATTGGTCATAAACGTATGGTCACTGCTGGGAACCCCATAGTTTCTAGAGTGGTGTTCCAAGTCCATGCATGTGCGAGGGGAGTATGAGATTACAAATGATTGACCTAGTGCTGCTTGTAGGGCAGGAAGGAATGGCAAATTATCTATAGATCCCACTGATTATCCATCCAGTGGTTCGGTGATAAACGCCATTAGTTACAAAATACCTTTTAAAGAGGAATTCCAACTCTTCATATCCAAGGCATCTTTATATTATCCCTCTTGGACCTCCTATCAGAAGAGGGTCCCCTAAGGCAATGTTCACACGGATTTCGCCCCGCAATTACTGCCGTGCAGGGGGGGGGGGGGCATGGCGGGGGGCCGGCCCCATAGACATGCATTATTCACGGCGCGTACACGCCGCAATAATGTGCGTGTCACTTTATCCCCGCCCGGCGGATTCGCCAAGCCGGGAGAGGATTACCGTAATGCCTGGGACTGATTTCAGCCGTATTGGAGCGCAAATACGTCTGAAATCAGTCCCAAAATAAGCCGTGTGAATGAGCCCTAAGACTATGTTCACACGGCTTAACTGCGGGATGCAATTACGCCGTGTGAGCGGGGGGACGGCACTTCTCCGGCCCATTGACTTGCATTACTGTGGATTACTGTAATGAATGGGCCGTTTTCAGCCCGTAATTACGGACCAAAATACGTCCCATTTTAAGCCGTGTGAATGAGCTCTAACACTTAACTTGTAAGCTGAGCCGCCAACACTGTCCTATAGAGGAGTAAAATAAAATGAAGAGGTGGCTATGGTCACTAACTATGGCAAGGTTAGTAAGCCAAGGTTGCAATGGAGCCTCATTCTTCCAGTAGGTGAAGGTCGGGCCATGAATTCATTGCTTATTGTTTTATACATAAGGTCAAGTTAATGGTTCCTTTGGGTTTCCCCTTCACAGTTCATATTCCATGTTGTATTGGTCTCCAACCCTGTGGCTCTCCAGGTGCTGTGAGACTACTACTCCCAGCATGCTTGCATTGTTATATTTGTTTAAATCCTTTTTCTGTTCATGGCAGATCTAGGACTTTTCTGTGCTTGAAACCTGACGGCGTTAAAATTGTGATGACATTTTGATTAATGATTTTAAGACCCTTCTTATGCTCTTGCTGAAAATGTCTAAAGTCCTCTAACTGTTTCTTCCAGATTCAATCTCTGAAGCGCCTGCCCAGCATTTCCCTCCTGCGGCTCCATCATTTATCCCACCCAGAGGTGGAGCACACGAGGTGAGACCTAGAAAAATCTTCTAGTAGCTGATAACTGTCTATAGTAAAAATCTACCCTTCAAGAGGACGAAACTCTGTATTTAGCCAATTATTGATATAATACACCGCCCTAAGTGCCTTGTGTTACATTGTTATTCTCATCTTATAATGTGATGGCATATTTCTAGGCTATGATTGTGGGGGTCTGACCTCAAGTAGGTCCAAGTAGGTAAAACACACTTTATTCGATATCCATTAAAAATCAAAGAAAATGACGACAAACATGCCTCCTGTCTACGCGTTTCGAGCCGACACCATGGGCTCTTAGTCATGACCATGCAGTGCTGCAATCTCTTTTCTAATTTTCTTGTGCACAGTGTCTATGCAATGGACTGCAGTTTGATCCCATCCTAATACATAGGGTTGCACAATCTTGCGATCTGTGGGGTCCCCTTTCAGCCACCACTAGAGGAAGGTTAAAGTTGTTGTCTCACTACATTGATTCAGTTTCATTTTTGAATTCAGGGGAGTTTACTGGCCTGCAGTGATGAGCTGCTGAGGACACCAGGTCTGTAGCTATAGCGACCAGTGCTGGCAGCCTATCAAGAGACCGAACAGGTCTGTAGCTATAGCGACCTGAGGGGATATCTAGGAATAGGTAGGATATTGTTAATGGACATATATTACAAAGTGACTTGTTTTTGCAAGATTTTTAACATGAAAAGCAATCCTTGTAGTGAGACAAACCTTTTAAGACACTATTTGCACAATGAAATCCCTAAAAAGCAGTATACAGTAAACTCATTTGCTCCCCCTGGAGGTGGCTGCAGGCAGTCTGAATTTTATCATTCATCCAAGCAAACCAAATGACATTCACAGTCCTGCTACATCTATCCATCTCAAATCCTCCACATTCATGAAGGGTGTGGGCAGGAAGGGCAGCCTATGTTTACAGATAACACAGCTCCTTGCAAAGTCATTCATCTTAAGTCAAGAGCCAGACCAAGCCGCCCCACTTCTACATTCACCACTAGTATTTGAGTCATGTTGGGTTAAATTTTTTTATTATTTTTTTTTTTTTTTTTTTTAGAAAAGAAGCTTCTTCATGTAGAAGCTTTTGAGTAATTTTCCATGGGACCGCAGGTTAACCTACTGCGTTACCTTCACCCTTATCCCTGAACACAAAAGCAACAGTTCAGAGTGAAAGTCAGCTGAAACTGATCTGGCTTAAACCACCATTGACTTCCAGAGGAAATTCCAGATTTCTATAGCACTGAGGTGTAGGGTGCAATGTTAACCCTTGCAGGCAAATTCTGGTAGGAGGAGATGCATTAATAACACAAGTGGATGAACATAAGCAGGCTTGACTCCAAGAAGGCACTAAAGCATTTCAGTTAGAGTAACAATAGGGTTAGCTGCATAAATCTTGGTAGCTCTTATTTGAGGCACAGTTCTTAATAGGTAGAATTATCTGGTGGTTCTAATGCAGCACACTTACTATAAGGCGATGTTCACACGGCTTATTTCAGAACGGATTTACGTTGGATTTCCGATCGTAAATCCATTCCGAAATCAGTTGCAAATAAGTGTCACATATTCATTATATGGGGCGTCGCGAAATCCGGCTCAATAAGTGACAACCATTGTTTTTCCGGCCGCAAATCCGCTGCGCGATACGTATTTCCCATTGAAAGCAATATTAAATGGCCTGTTATTTATTTGTAACTGATTTCGGAACGGATTTACCATCGTAAATACGGTGGCAAATCCATCCCGAAATAAGCCGTGTGAACGAGGCCTAAAGTCTAGAGTCGCATATCGGTAATATCTCTTTCCGGCCACAGAGGTCCTGCAGTCACTTCGGTGTTAGGCACAGCACATACTAGTGCATCTCAAAAAAATAGAATATCACTGAAAAGATAATTGATATCAATTTAAGTCAAATAGAGAAACCCATATATTGTATAGACTCATTACAGTATGAATTGCAAGGTTTAATATAATGCATTTATGAGCCCTATAACAAATAAAAAGATCCCCTTTAATTTTCAATGATATTCTAACTTTTTGAGATGCACTAGTAGCTATTACCCCTACTTTAGGGCACAATGCACTATTACAGAGCCACTCACTGAGATGACATTGATAGCACTGATGTCACACGACTGCACCGTCACAGATGTCACCAAGTCCCCTCCTGTACCAGGAGTCTTCTGGCCTGACCTATCGCCCAACTATTCCTCATTGTAACTGTCAGGAATGGTGTGGCCCTCTCTCCATGACCCATGCCGTGCCACAGCAGGCTTGTCTGTAGCCACAGTTCCTACCAAACAGGAGTCCTCAGCTGCCGCATCTTGTCCTACAAACTAGGAACATGTCTCACAATTGTCCCAACCTCTCATTCTGTATCTATGGAACACACAGCGGCACTAATCCATGTCAATCCACCTACAGAATGGTCGCCTTCCACCATACACTCTACTTATGAACCTTCAAAGGGCTTCCCATGCAAGCCCCTGAATCCTACCTTGTGGGCTCCGGACCCCTATAGGTGAACATCCCAGCTGCAACATTGCCAGAGCTGCACCATTACTACAACATAAAAACTTTACAGTCTACAGCATCTGCTCCAATGAAAGGGCTCTGAAAGAATTTGGCCATCACGTAAGGCCGGCTTGTAGCTTGCTATGGGTCGGCCTCGGAGAATCGGGAGATGGCTGTGCTTGAGCAGCTCGCGCCCCCCCCCCCCTCCCATTCATGTCTATGGGAGATCCAAATATAGCTGAGCACACTCACTTGGGTATATTCAGAACTGCCATACAAATGGACGCACTTGCGCGGTTCTCCTCGTTCATCTCTCCGTTCTCTAAGGTTGGCTTGTAGCACGTTATGAGCTCACAGTACAGAGACCCCTAAAAGGCATTAATAGATACTATATGTAGTATTCCTTTTAAAGGGGGGAATCCCTAAAAACATGGGGCTCCTGCACAGTCTTAGTGGTGCGATCTCCAGCGATAAGACCTTTATCACCAAAATCTCCTGTATCCAGCAATCCTGCTCACGAGGCAAGTATAGAAGCATCCAATTATTTAGTAAATCCGTACAAATGAGACGTAAAATTAGCAGAAACCAAATCACTGACTCATTTCGAACTAAATGATCTTAGTCCTATTTAGTGTGAAACGCGTCAGTGATTTGATCTGTGACATTTTTATGGATTTACTAAATGAAACGATGCTTTTATACTTGCTTTGTGAGCAAGATTACTGCACACAGGATATGTTGCTGATCTAACGGCAAACAAATTGGTCTTCCATGCAGTCCTACAGCAATGCTTGGAGTAGTGAGCTAGTATAATTGTGTCTCTCTCTATTATGAGACCGGATTGTGGGAATACCCCTTTAAGCTGAGGGTCAAAGCAGGAGACAAAATGTTCTTGCATTTCGCAAAGGAAGGCTCTTACATCTAGTTTAACTGGTTGAACTTCTAAATTAGTGATCTTGCATTGAAGCTGAGGAAAACATGATCCCAAAGGCCATGGGTTGGACAAGCCTAGTGTAATTGACTAACCAGTCTCCATTCAGTAGACAACACTTGCCCTTTGGCTAGAAAATTGGTAAATGTAAGAAGTCAGTGCCCTGTGTTGGGTCACTCAGCGGGAAAGTGAACCTTCAACTGCATCAAGTATTGAATTAAAGGGGTTCTCAACTTTTACCATCCCATCTGTTAGAAGGGTCCTTTGACGATAAGCTGATCAGTGTCCCCCTGCTAGCACCCCAGACATTAGCTGTAATCGGTGTCAAACCGGAGTGCTTAGAGCCCGCCAGTGGAATATCATTATGGGGCCCACCAGGGGAACATCATTATGTGGGCCCACTTTTGGAGTTGATTGGGGGGTCCACACTACTGTAAATGCATCTTGATTTTTGCCTCTTGCTTTGGGGTCCAATGGGGGTTTCCCTTGTTCCCCTATGGTCCGAGCCTGGTGGTAATCTTTGGGTAAAGCTGGTGGTAGGTTTCCCTGCAGCACCACCACAGGAGAAATTTAGCATTACAATGAGCCCATTTATCTGAATGAGTTGTCTGTGTAGTACAAGTAGTTCCAAAAAAATGGGAATCTAGTAAGAGAATGAAGAGTGACTTTCAACTACTATATTCACTATTTTGCCATAGGCAAACTTAAACTATCAGTTCTCAGTCTATAAAGCACTGAAACTTAACTTTTATTATGTACAACCTCTATAATACACTTTTTAAAAACCTGATTTCTAACCTCTCAATTTGTCTCATAAATTTATCCCTTTCTAATCGTGAAGGAATAATTCCTTTTCAATTATGAAATCTGGTGGAACACCACCTATTATATCAGCAGGGAAACACTATATATACAGTGATTTGCTAACTGCAAAAATAATCCAAAAACATCTTACTTGGGCAGTCATCCCTAATCTTGGTATAAGGTGTCCTCGTGAAACCCTCTGCAGCAGGTAACACAATGAAGAGGTAGAAAATCACAAATTAAAATGTCATGCCTGACCTCCCCAACATGTTTCACCAGCTAACTGGCTTTATCAGGTGAGAGGTCCGGGTCTGTGTAGAACAAGACAGGATATGTCCTTCAGAGAGAGATGCTCTTTGTAACCATTCTTATCTGACCAAGAGATGAGGTTCAAGGTCATAGAATTTATGAAAGTAGGTTTTCTAAAGTGAAGAGCTTCTTTAATGAATTATCTATCGCCCATATCGATTTTGGGTCCCAGTACAATTCTGTCAGTTTTTCTTTTATGTTTGTCCTCCTGCTATTGCTTGAAACTTGCCATGATTGGAAGTAGAGCTAGAATGTTCATCCGACCCACCCCAGGTGCAGGCGTAGCATACAAAAAATTTGAAGCCCTTAACATAATTAAACAGTAGGGGGGTGGGGGTTAAAAGGGGAGTTGGGTTAAAAGAATTTGGGGTCTTTGGGTTAGTTGCCTTCCCAGAATGTTAATTGTGAGAGACTTTGATTTTAATAAAATGTGATGGACAGAATCTGAAACATCACAAGTGATATCTGAAATAGCGCCACACTTGAGCATAAGTTCTGTCTGGTTTTGCAGCCTGTGCACAAATGGGGCTGAGCTGTAAATAGCAAGACAGAAGGGACACTGCATTTGAAAAAAAATAGACCCCATCTCACACAAAGTTGTCCAGGATTAGGAAATCACTGCTGCTTTCTTTCAAAAACAGCATCACACAGGTCTATTTGGGGTGGTTTCCTTTGGGAAATTTTTGCTTTAGCTCCACTAAAATGAGGAGTGTAAAAGGGGTTCTTGCAGAACACAACCTTGGGGGACATTTTTGGGGGCTGTCGGGGTTGGGTTTTTTTTTTTTTTTTTTAGGAATCATCCAAAATTTCCCAAAAATAATTCTAAATTTTTTTGTAATTTAAAAAAATTTAGTAAATTTTAAAAAAAGGGCAGCAGCTCCTCTTTAAGTCCAATCTTAAATAAAATCTCCAGTTTATATATGTCCTTGAAGTTCTTCTGTTTTTTTAAAAATTTTTAAAAACAAAGGGTTTGGGGAAATTTGAAAAACTGTTTTTGATGGCAAAAAATGGATGACAGCCAAGTCCAGTTCCCATAGAGGATGTCGCCACCTTTCCTACAGACCTGATTGGCCATTTTTTACAGTGACCCTTTAAAGAGGGGGGTAACCCCTAAAAAATTTCCCCTTGGGGAAACTATAAAAGGCTAGGGATTTGATTTTTTTTATCCACATTTCCCAAAAGGGAGATTGAAAATTTAAAGGGAGCAATGCCCTAGGGAACATGTATCAAACTCGAGGTCAGCGGGCCAGGACCACAGCATTTTTAATATGAACCGGGAAGAGCTTAAAAACAAAAGCCAAACCGGGGGTAGACCAAAGGGCCTGACACAGAAGGGCGGCTCTTCCCCTTTCCCCGGAGGATTTAGGGCCCCCAGAAAGTGGGCCCTCATTTGGAAAAGCCCAAAAAAAGCCCCTCCACACGGGGGTTCAGCAACTCCCAAAGGGAGTTTTCCCGGCTCTGACAGACTCCTAGGCATTTCCTAGCTGCCCTCCAAAAGGTTTCTGAGGGGCAACCCTTAAAAACTCTGGGAAAAATAGAAAAAGTATGCGATTTTCACCCTTTAGCTCAAAATTTTAAAAAATACTTTGGCCCGTTTGGAAACACAAAAATTTTTAAAAACCCAATCAAAGGGAGAGCCCCTTTTATTTGGTTTTTTCAATTAAAAACCTTTCTCTGGAGGACCTAGCATTTTTTATAAAATTTCACAGGCAAACCCTTAATGCTTTATTTCACCTGCGGAGGCACTGCAGTGGAATTGAACACTTGCCTCTGATCACTGGGGAGGTCTTAGGACACCAGCCTATTCTTGAGCAACCCTTTGTACAAAGTGAACAACCACCAGTGACTGGAAATTTTGGGTCCCCAACCCAAACTTTAAACCCCGCATTTTCACACCTTTTTAGGCATTTCCACACTTGGGTTTTCAGGTTTAAACCAGAATATCCCGTACACAAAGGGCCATTTTTCCCGCTTTCCCCTCCTTCCCTTTTCCAACCTTTTACTTTGCACCTTGCCCAAAAATAACAGTTAGTTTATCTTTGCTAGGTCTCCCGAATTTGGGAGGGGGCCAAGGATACTTTCCCCATCTCACTATCCTGACCCTCAAGATTTTCTGGGTAAGCTATGCGGCAACAATGCAGGGGGTGGAGGGTGAAGAGGAAAAGCCCAACTGTGTGCAGGGGTGCGGGCCCTAAAAGAATTTTAAAAGACAAATTTTTTGGGGTTTTTTTTAATACCCCTTTTTATGGGGGGGTTTATAGTAAATTATATTTTTTTTCTATATACAGATATAAAAGCGTGTAGGCACAATAAACAGCCGCTGACCTGCTCCTTATCATTTAGATGTTAGTTCATTTGCCCATCATTTCACGTAATGCTATATAGGCTTCCAAATTTAGATGTAGCTGAGCAGAAATGTTGTTGCCGTGGTTCAGACAATCCATTTGATTTGCCTTCTGTTTTATGCAAAGGTACAAATAACGAACTTGTTTGTACATGACCAATCAGAGGGGCCCTTTATCTAAAAGTCATGCGGCACGTGTTCGAGTAACTAGAAAGGGGCCCACCCTTTCCCCCTGAACCTTTTGCATTGGAATTTTTTTTGGGTTTTTTAGATTAAGTTTTAGGAGTGCTTCTTCCTTTGTAGCTTTTTTTTGGGGAGTTGAAGCCCACTTTAACCTGACCCACTGGATTCTATTCTCTGTATTAAAATTGTGACCTTGAGGTGTTTCCTCTGTTTGCCCCCCAAAACCCCCCTTTTGGATTCCCAGTTCGTTGCTCTTTGATATTTGACCTTTCTAGATAAAGGATGTTCCAACTTTTTGTCCTCCTTTTTGCACCAGGCCTACGTGGAGTTACAGGAGTTGGTTATGGACCATAACGATGAATTGCACTGGGTGGAGGCAGCCCGTTGGCTGAAGACTGAAGAAGACTACCAGGAAGAACTTAAGCAGTGGGGGCAACCTCATCTCTCCTACCTCACCTTCAATAGCCTTGTGGAGCTCCGTGAGACTTTGAAAAATGGTGAGGGATTCTCCACCATTTGTTCAATGAACTGAAATCCAAAGTTCTCGATCTGCTAACTGTTTCTTTATCTGAAGGAATTTTGGCCTTGTGAAAAAATTGCTGGAAACGCTAGCCCCAAATCATTGCCAAAAAGATTTTTTGAAGGACAAGTTAGACCTGAGAAAAGAGAAGAAGTCCTGAGGGCTCTTTGCGGGGGCAAGGTAACTCGGGGCCCCCTCTCTTTTTAAAACCCTAGGACAAGGAGTTTTTCTAAGTATTGGACAGAAGGATAGAAAAGGTCCCCCCATCAAATCAGATCAAAATCCTGTCCTATCGGGGATTGACTGCCTAGTACTCAAAGGGCCACCAAATGACATGATCTCTAAAGTTCCCCTAAATTTAGCTTTCTTAATGAATTAACATCCTTGTGCGACTAATACCCAAAGGAAAGAACAAGTGATAACAAGGATCTTTATTTTTAGTCACCCTGATGAAAACGGATCAAAGGAGGAACCTGAGAGTGGACAACCTCTTATGCATCAAATAGAGATGAAGGCTCTTCCTGATAAGGTAAGGAAAGTTCACATATAGGGATAATTTAAGGGGGGTGTTACAAATGACTATTTTAACTTGTTTTTTGTAAAACCCTTTTTTTTATTTTCCCCCATTTAAAAATTTTTTTTTGAATCTGCATTAAACACTTTTGGGCCCCTAGGGGTAAAAATAAGTCTAAAGGGTGTGTCCACAGCACAGGATCGACGTATTTCCCCGGCTTTTGTTTTTTAAAAGCGCCGCAGATCGATGCAGTGGGTGCCTAGAAAGGCAATAGAAAAACAGTTGCGTCTAACGCCGCTTTTCTTGCCCTCTTTCGGCACGGGTATTATACAAAAGGTTGTATAATACCCGGGGGGTTTTCGCTTTTTGACTCTTCCCCTCAAAGCTATTTATGGGGGACTCGGGAAAACGAGAAGCGGCCCCCGGTTTTGCACAAAACGTGACAAAAGCCGCGGGCCTGCATCGAGAGAGAAGGCCGCTTTTGGGGCCCTTTTTTTCTGTGCAGTGTAAAATAGTAACACTTTCCGGGGCTTAAAGACAACTTTTCAACAGTCTCCTTATTATCCAAATAAAAAAAAAATTCAAACTTCCCCCTCCAAACAAAAAAAAAAAAACAATGTAAATATTTTCAATGTCTCCTTGGATTACAAAATAATCAAAAACAGAGAAATATGAACTAAAATATAACTTTTAATTTGATTAAAAAATAATAAACTGTTCAACATTTTCCATGTAGCACCAACAAACCAATTTAAAGTACATATGTATAGTTTGAAACTATATACTTACAAAACCACCAAGCAGCACAATAAAGGGAAGGAACAAAGTTACTATTGATGTCTTGAAAGGCATGTATCATCCAAGGATGGAGGAAAAGAGGAGCTGATCAAACCGTAGTCAGTCTATAACCTACACAATGAGGTCACCGACCTGACAAGGGTGATCCTGGCAAGAAACTGATCCTGTTGCATTGTCCTACACTAACGGGAGTCCCAACATGTTTCCAACTACAGTCCTATGCATATGGCACAATAGGGGCCAAATTCTATGAAAGGAATAACGGTAGAAAAAAAGGAACGAAATGTAGCATATGGCTACCCACCGTCCTAAATTAAATGATGACATACATATAGTGGTGTCATTTTATAAGTCTTCAATATGGAATGGGCTCAAGGGTCATAGGAAAGTTATTGAGGGAGAAACAAATGCAGTTCCCTTCAGTGTTGTGTTGCAAAACCTGGCACCGTTACACCTCCCCCCGGCCCCCCTCTATGCCACTGACCTCACTCCATTTTATATAATCTTATCACTATCCATATTTCTTTTAAATAAATCCTGAGGTTTTCACTTTGGCCACTAGGCCTAGTAATAGTCTCACACTTCCTGTTCTGTGTAGAGAACTCTCCAGCAGTCTCCTCAGGATTACACTGAAAGGAGACACCAATGTGTATAGATAACACAGGATCCACCAGTCACAATAGGAGATGTCACAGCTCCCCCTCCCTGCATACTGACTTCTTCCCAGGTCACACCATGACCTCACTCCATTTTATATCATTGAATCCAGTGTTTGCTGCAACATTTCATCTTCTTCTAACCTGTTATCTTCTCATGAAACCATCAAACTATTTATATCAATAGTAGTAATTCTCACGGTTTATTCAATGAATGCAATGTATTTTTACTTTACCTCCTCAAACCCAATAGGAACCTCACAAAGGAAATTTGACAGAGCGAATACCAGAAAATGCAGAAGCCTCTGTGGTTCTGGTGGGTAAGTACACGTCTAGATGGATTTTTCTATCTGTGCAACTCAAATATAGATAGATAAGAGAAGGTTTCATAGATGAGCGATATATAGATAAGAGAAGGTTAGATAGCTAGGATAGATAGATAAGAGAATATTAGATAGAATTTAGATTGGTAGGAGAAGGTTGGACAGAATATATATGGGTAAGAAAAGATAAAGTAAGGGTTTTTTTTTGGGGGGGGGATTTAGAGTCCGCAAAAAATCCGACTTTAAACCAGTGCCCATAGACCTCAATAGAAAATCAGAGCTGTAGTCTACACGGCTCTGATTTCTTTCCTGAGGTCGGATTTCAAATCTGATCTAAAAACTTAGATCGTGTTCAGAAATCTGCGCAGAAAAACTACTGTAAAATATTGGTCGGAATCTAATGGCGTTCCGTCCAGTTTTTTCCTCTGCTGTGTGGAGGAAGCCTAAGAGAAGGTTAGGTAGAACGACAAAGCAAGAGATAAATAGATAAAATAAAGTTTGATTAATAAGGGATAGTTGGATGAGAATGGGGAACAAAAAGGGGGAGTTTTTAATTTTTTATATGTAATTTGAAAAGGCTTAAAAATTTACATATTATATGGTTACTTCTTGATTTTCCTCTCTTTTCACCACCTTCCATGCTTGCATTGCTGCTCATTCTCCTAGGTTCCTTTGACCTATACTCCTATCATTCCTATTCTGTGGACCCTTCCAACATGCCATGTTTATCCTCCCATCTTCTCTCTCACCATATTCCAACTCCCCAGGTAGTGCAGACTTCTTGGAGACCCCCACAGTTTGTTTGGGTCGCCTAAAAGAAGCGTACCTTAAATCTGTCCTTGGGTTTTTTCTTCCCCCATCAGGTTCCTCTTCATTATTTTGGGCCCCTGGATAGTATAAGAGCTCCCCTGAATTTGGAAAGGGCGTGTCCAGTGTGGCAAAAAGGGGGTGAGTATTAGTCTCTGAGATGGGGTTTTAGGTTGTCACTAGGGGGTTTTCATGGTATAATTTTTAAAAAAAAAAAAAAGTTAAAATCCATTCCTGATCTTAATTTCTTTATTGTGGTTCTAAAGGTTTTCCGAACTGAGTGTCTTGGATTTGCCATAGGCATTTGACCCCCTGGAGAGTTTTGGATTGCTGTATAGCCCGCCCCCCCATGATTCCCCCAATGGCAGTTATTTAAAGGAAATGCTCCCAGCCCAGCAAACCTTTTGAAGGAGGTTCAGGAAATAAAGGTGGTGGGGGGTGGGCACAAGGAAAGGGCCATTTGCAGATAAGATTAACCAAAACCCTTTTTAAAGGGAAATTGTTGTCGGAAAAACCTTAATCCTTTTTTAATGTAAAACTTTTTTTTTAAGAATTTTTTTTTTTTTTCCCCAATCTTAAAAATTAAAAAAAAAAATTGCGGTTTTCACTTTGGCCCTATCTAATGATGTGTACAATGGGGTAGGTAAATCCGAAATGTGGTATGGGGAAAAAGGGGTTATGCAAACCCCCTTTTTATTAAAGATAAAAATCCCTGTTACAATAAGGCCCAATGTGGGCCAAAAAGGGTTTAAAAAAACAGTTATGGATGTTTTTAAATGATTTTTTTATCTTCAAAAAAAGGGGTGTTTTGCATAAGCCTTTTTCGGTTTCCCTTCTCACGGTCGGGTTTTAACCTCCCTTCTTTGTGCATTCAAGAGGGTCTACAGCGGACCCCAATTCCGGCCCGTTGCTTCAGACAAATTTACAGGGGACCTGTGCCCCAGATCCCGGGACGGATCTTGTTTTTTTGCTTTTTACATCTAAAAGTGTGACATTTTCCGTTTGTAGAGATTAATTTTTGCAGTTCCCTTACACACGGGGCAGGCACTGAAAGGTGACCCCAATTTTGGTTTAGTTCTCCTAGTGAATGGGGGAAATCGTGTGTCAAGCCCCCCCTCCTTGCAATGACTTCTTCCCGTCACTGAGTACCTAAAAAACTTGCATGAATTAAGGGGCGGTCCTGTTCACGGGCTTTTGCCCTGAAGCTGCGGGGAAAACATTCAAAATTCTGATAAAAGCCTCAGGCAAGGGGGGCCCCCCCCTAATCTATACGAAGAGAAATAAAAAACTTCTTAAATTCTTTATTTGGGCTAAAAAAGGTGGGGGTTTTAGTCAAAAAACCGGGGAATCATTTCCTTTTTTAATAAAGGTAAAATTTAGCTTTTCTAATACCGGACAATAATCTTATGTATTCCATAGATGAAAAGACAAAAGCTGAACCACCTGAAGATCCTTTGGAAAGAACCCGCAAGCCATTTGGGGGTCTTGTGCGCGACATCAAAAGACGTTACCCAAAGTATCTCAGCGACATCCTAGATGCTCTTAACCCACAGTGCCTGGCTGCTGTCATCTTCATCTACTTTGCTCCTCTTCCTGTTTAAAACATTTGGGTCTGTTGGGTGAGGTCACAAATTTACATGGAACTAAAAATGTAAGATTGGGGGTTTTAAAATTTGGATAACCGTATTAGAAAAAGGGGTTCTCTGAAAAAAAGTAGACAGCGTCTTAACAAAATTTAGGGCCCCGGGACATACCCCCGGGCCACTTCCATTGGGCACACTAGCGTTGCCGGGGGCCCCAATGGGGATGGTATGTCCCAAAAAATGAAGAAATGTACCCGGGACCCCTTGGTTGGCTTTGTTATTTTTTTTTTGTGCTTTTTAGGAGTGCATTTAAAAACAGGGTAAAGGGACCCGAAGGCCCCTCCCCTCCCAAAAAGTCTTGTTGGCTGTGGTTCGAAAAAGGGCATGGGCCAAGTGTGATCCATTTATTGGGCAGTGCCCCCTGCGTGCTAGCCCAGGGCCCCTAATTTGTTAAGTGGGTCTGGGCATAGCACTGCGTGGGCCCTGCCCAAAGATGACATCGACTTTTGGCCTTTCCCCAAGCCCCCCCCCCCCCCTTCCCTCCCATGCAAACCTAATTTTAACCCCTTAGACTGGACACCAGCAGCCCTTTCAAGAATTTTTTCGGGCAGGGAGGTTGGGTCCCTTTCACCCTGGTTTTAAATGTTTGCAATCCTAAAAACACAGTTAAAAAAAAGAACTACAGGATCCAGCGTTTTTTTGTGTTCCCGGGAATATTACACCCCAGAGGCCCCATCTTGTACCCCCCCCCGGGCATTAGTGGCCCAATGGAAAAAAAAGGGCCCCGATCAAGGGTTGGGGGTAGAAATTTGCATGAATTGGGTTTTTAAAGATGAGTCCCGAAGAAATAAAATAACAAGTGCTCCCGGGTATCTAGGGGATGTAGATGCAGAAATGATAGGTCCTCCAAAGCTAGACATGCATATTGCAGCCGCTTTCCACTCTAACTAATGGAGAGCATGAGTTCACCCTCCCTATAACCTTAATACTCTAAGATGCATATTTACAGAAGGTTTCCTTTTCCTTAAAGGGGTTGTCTCCTACATTTTTTCATCTTACCCCGTCTGTTTTCTTGGTTTCACTTTGAAAATTTGGGGTGTTTATGGGTTCTACTAGGGCGTAGAAACCAGGTTGTCTAAGAACCGTGGGCACCCCGGAGAGATCAAAAAAGGTCGAAGCTATAGCGACCGAGGACTGTGCACCCATACAAAAGGGGGTTCTAGGAAAAAGGTAGGGAAATGCTTTATGTCCCTTAAAGGACTGGTTTTTGCAAGACTTTGCATAAAATGCAAAATTTTTTGAGACGTTTTTTTGTAACACAGTAAAAATTGGGGGTATGCTGGATGGGATTTTTGGGCGAAACCAAAATTTAAACCCGAAAAATTTTCCTTTTATTTGCTTATAGCTCAAAAAACCCAGGGGGGAAGGGGGTCCCCCAGTGATGGTCTCCACACCACCCAAAGGGAAACTCTTCTGTCTCTGGGGGGGCCCCCTGTGATTTTTTGATTCTTGGGCCTCTTGGGGTTTGAAATGCTTTTTTTTAATGTAAGTTGTGTCCCATCCTTGTATTTAGTAACTTTTTGAAAAAACACACATTATGAATACCAAAGCCTGCACCTTTCCCAAACACCCTTTTTAATTTATCCCTTTTTAAAAAAAGGTACTATCTTTTCTTTCTTTGTGTGGACAAGCATTTAATACACGGGGGGGTGTGGATGGATTTTGGGTTTATTTTTCATTGTGTATAGTGGTGGCCTGGAGGGCGCTTCCCGGTTCGGTCAATCCCGATTCACAAAGGAGAATTTCTCCTTTTTATTCGCTTTCTTTATTTTTAACATTTTCCAAATTGGGCAAAGGGAAGAAAAGATGAAGGAAAAAAGAAAAGCTAAATACTCTATAAAAACCCGCCAGTTTACCTATGCCAGGTCGGAAAAATTTTGATGTTTAAAAAACCGCATTTTTTGGTGCCAAAACTTTTTTTGGGGGTAAATGGTCTGCGTCCAAATCCCTTTTTGGGCGGTAAACTGGTTTGGTCCAAACCTTGTTTGGGGGTAATGGGTTTTGCCAAAACCTTTTTGGGCCGGTAAAGGTCTCTGCTCCAAACCCTTTTTGGGGGTAAAGTCTCTGCTTCCAAATCCTTTTGGGCCGTAACTGGGCTCTGGTCCAAATTTTTTTTTCGGTTAAAAATTCTCTGCTAAAATCCCTTTTTTTGGGTGGTGTAAAAAAAGGGCTTGGCCAAACCTTTGGCCGGTAAACTGGTCTCTGCGTCCAAATCCTTGTTGGGCCGGTAAACTGGTCTCTGCGTCCAAATCCTTGTTGGGCCGGTAAACTGGTCTCTGCGTCCAATGTAGCATCCTTTAATTTCAGTCTAAACTGGGTGGTAACTTGCTGCATCTGCTCATTCTGCAATGCAGACCAAGTACTAAGCTCCGTCCTTTAATCAAGACCCTCCTTTCTAATGTCTGAAAATGGAGATGGCTAGGAGGTAAACTAGTCTCTAAAGCCAGTTCAACATCTTTAAACTTCTTTGCTGTTTTATCCTGCAATGCAGACCAAGCAGTACTGAGCTCTGTCCCTCCCTTATGATCCATAACCCAAAAAATTTAGATAAACAGGTTGAAAATGCCAATTACTGTCTTGCCATAAAATCCTAGGTCTTGTTGTGAACTGGTCTCCAAATCAGCATCTAAAGCCATGAGTCTAGACTTGAAGACAGCAGAAAGCTTATCCTTTAGCACGGACCAAGCATTACTAAGCTCCATCACTAAATAAGGTCCAACCTCTTCTCTTTCATGAATGGAGGTACCCAGGAGATGGACTCCTATTTCTATGGTGGACTATTAATTAAGAAATTCCTATAAGCATAGATGGATCTGACATCAGTAGTTTTTAATACATAATAATGCAAAACCATGATGGAGTGCCCTCTTTGGACAATGGCCTTTTGTTGCAAAGGTCCTCTTGTGATAACAGGTTTAGTTGAGGTCTCCAATGGTCAGCTGTAATCTGTAACCAGGGCTGGGATGACCGGTAGGAGAAGGCAGACAACCGCCTAGGGAGCCACTTCATCCCAGGCAAGAAGAGAGTGCAAGGAGACATGAATGGGGCTCAATTTTCCATTGAGGGGGGGGGCGCTATGTGCCTTGTCCCAGTCCTTTCTGTGGCTGAACCTTGGCAGTAAGTTTGCAGCTAACATCTGCCTATATGGATATGAGGGGTCTTCCATGGGAGAGGGTACTAGACAGTGTCCTAAACCAATGATCTCTTTTAAGGGTATATATTGCTTTGGTTATCCTAATTACATTTTTATTTCAGATATTCGTAGCACATCCTCTCAAGGGTTATTACAATGCAACATCTGCAACTGAGCACGAAGTCTACCCCCAGCCAAATACAGCTCTGCTATCTCTGGTGCTTATGTCAGGAGCCTTCTTCATCGCCTACTTTCTGCGTCAATTCAAGAACAGTAGTTTTTTTCCTGGAAAGGTAATGTTATCGTTCTGTAGAAAGGGCAGGGCTCTAAATCATATTTGGTATCCTATTTTACAAAGTACATCAGGGGCAAGAATAAAAAAAAAACAAAGATAATAGCTAAACTGGGCAGCTCTCCAAGAATTGACGCCTACCAACCATTCTGATACAGGAGTGGATGGAACTACTTCAACTTTTTATGTATACCCGAGGGCTGAAATTAAATCCAATGCCTTAGCCCTGCTTGTAACCACCCTATGTTTTAGTGGTGCATCCTACGTACTCGGCAACCAGGACACCTTTCCTGCCAACGCCTACCCAAGCTATGCCCCTGTCGAAATCTAATAAGCCATTCATGATTGGCCGTAACTATAGCCATAGCAGACTTGGCGACTGTTATATAATAATTTTGTACCCTTTTGTAGCGGATTTCTGCTCTTTAGTGCTATTTACTCAAAAACACGAGGCCATACTTCAGCTCAATGGCTGGACAATAGCCAAAACCCAGTAGGAGGCAATATAAGCCCCAGTGCTACCTGGGAGAAATATAACAGGTATAAAACAAATGAGCAGTAGCTTGCACAGCCATCCACTGGTAGGGCAACTGAATAATAAAAAGCTGCATATTGAATAAGTACCAGTTCACACCAGTATATAGAAAAGTCACAATATCCTACAAGGAGAGACCTCACAAATGCAAAAATACCAATAAGACAACCACTTACACGCCTTCTATGCATGAGGGGAGTGGTAGTATAATTGCATATAGATAAGGTGATACAAATGGTGCCACTTATACAGATATGTGTGGTGCACCATGCTGGCTTACAGCCTATGATGCCTCTACTATTTAATTGGGTGGGCTGCCCAGCACATTTTAGGTGTCCAACCTGAACTGGGGAGCAGACCCCCTCTGCTCCCCAGTATTAGAGCAAAAAATTACACACTGAAAAAATATTAGTTGACACTACATTCGCAAGTTCACAAACTATGTCAAGGGTCCATGTTTTCCTGCAAGTCGCTATGCTAACAATTTACAGAAAAAAAAAAATTATCTGCAGTCCCTGACTTTACATCTGTCCCCTTGTTACAAACTGAGACTTATGGGATATGTTGGCACTTGTAGTTCCATGTTCCACAGCACATAGAAGCTGTGGAACAACAAGTTCCAGCAAATCTTAACAAGGACACAGATAGCAAAACAAATGTAAACACTTCCCTGCACTTTCCAAAAAAACCCTTTTGTGCTGGAGTTACATTTAATAAATATATTTGTTCCGACTTACATTCAAATTCAACTTTAGAACAAACCTACAGTCCCTATCCCGTTTGTAACCCGGGGACTGCCTGTGTATATATGTACTTTTGTTCCCTCATATATGGCCGTACTATTTATTCCTTTAATTTTACTTCTTCTCCTGGCTTAATTTAATTTATTGGCATGAGGTGGCAACTCCTTTTTGCTATGGGGCCATATGAATTCTAGTTCTGGGCCGATTGGCACTTAATGGGCTCTTCCAACTAAAATGCCATAATGGCGAGACAAAGACTGTACAGGTTTTACACCCCTAACCTTCAACTTTTTCCTTACAGCTCCGTCGTATCATTGGAGATTTTGGTGTCCCCATCGCAATCTTCATCATGGTGTCCATTGACTTTTTAATCAAGGATACATACACAAAGGTCTGTAATTTCTTATGAGTGAAATAATTTTCTATACTAAAACCTCTTCTTAAACACTAATTACACCTCTACCGTCCATCTGCAGAAACTCAAGCTCCCCAAAGGTATCAGCGTCAACCGTCCTGCGGACCGTGGTTGGTTCATCTCACCCATGGGGCTACATCCAGATGTCAATCCTTTCCCTGTCTGGATGATGTTTGCCTGTGTGATCCCAGCATTGCTGGTCTTCATCCTGATCTTTATGGAATCTCAGATTACTACGTAAGCATTTTTCCATAACTAGTTCTGGTATATTATACCTATAGTGCTATATTCCATAAAGCTATCATGTTCTGTATGGCTCTTGACAAGCCTATGGCTGCGACAACCTTTTTTTCTTTCCATAATCGAATGGTAAACCTGGTTTCATAGTTTGTAAGGCCGAAAAAAGACAAGACGTCCATCCAGTTCAGCCTGTTGTGCTAAGGTGTTGATCCAGAAGAAGGCAAAAAACCCCAATGAGGTAGAAGCCAATTGTCCTCATTTTAGGGAAAAATTCCTTCCCGACTCCAATCTGGCAATCAGAAAAATCCCTGGATCAATGACCCCTCTCCTGTATTCTAGACACTAACTTGTTATATTATTATGCTCCAGAAATGCATCCAAACCCTTTTTGAACTCAGTTATTAAATTCACCATGACAAGTCCCTCTGGCAGAGAATTCCATAGTCTCACTGCTCTTACAGTAAAGAATCCCTTTCTATGTTTATGTAGAAACTTACGTTCCTCAAGACGTAGAGGATGCCCCCTTGTTCTAGATATAGCCCTGGGTATAAATAAATCTTGGGAGAGATCTCTATATTGACCTTTGATGTATTTAAACATATTTATTATGTCCCCCTGAAGCAGTCTTTTCTCTAAACTCAATAACCCTAATCTTTCTGGGAACTGTAGTCCACCCAGTCCTTTTATTTTTGTTGCCCGCCTTTGTGGTTATTTAAAAAAACAAAAAAAAAAAACTCAAACAGTGCCACCCTTGTCCATGGGCTGTATCTGGTATTGCAGCTCAGCAGCACTCACTTGGGGGAGGAAAATGAGCCGCAGTACTCATTACATATAAATTTTTACCTTGGATGCCAGAACGTGGTTTCTGTCTATAGTTAAGCTATTCGGTTTTCCTCATATAATGCTCAGATTCTTTTTCTGTCCTTCAGGCTCATCGTCAGTAAACCAGAAAGAAAAGCCGTGAAAGGTTCCGGATTCCATTTGGACCTTCTGTTGATTGTGGGCATGGGGGGTATATGCGCTCTCTTTGGAATGCCCTGGCTCAGTGCAACCACCGTCCGTACAGTCAGCCATGCCAATGCTCTTACTGTCATGTCCAAGGGAGGAAAGCCTCAAATAGAACGCGTGATTGAACAACGAATCAGTGGTCTGCTGGTGGCTGTTCTTGTGGGTATGTAGAAGATATAGATTTTTTATAAACTTTTCAAACTTAAGTCTTTAGCTTAGCGTTACTGAAAGTTAGGCAGAAATGGAGCAAGAGGACTTGAAGCCTATATTTTTGTGTGGCAGAGGGGCTTTTGAGCTCCACAGACAACCATGTTTGAGTGCACTGTTCTCAAGTGGAGAACCCATGTCTTAAGACAACCACTTTCCATATGCTCTGCTATTCCCTATGAATGTTATAGAGGGGTTCACATTTTTGGGATCTCCCTCTGATCAATTAATGGAGAATTGCTAACAAAAACAGCTTCGACCTGTCCTGGACATATTTCACACAGTTGTATATCAAGATGTAACCTCCACCAGCTGTTCCATGGGGGGTTTGAGAATTCAGACCCCTCATGTTCAGCTGGTCACCAGATGACCTTCATTTTCAAAAGGGATGTGCAACTGGTACAACCTCTTTAACTTAAAGGACCACTCCCAAAAAATTTTCTTTAGTTCATTAGGAATTACTTCTAGGTGCACAGTGGTGCCAGTAATTTTGCTTACATGCAGCTGAATACAGGATTTCTCACTGCTGCCATTGGGTCATGTGACCTGCACTTGGAGTTGCTGAAATCCACAGAATGGCTGTGTGACCTAAAAGTGAGTCTCTATGCTTTCCTATGGGAGGTTCTATAGGAACGTATAAAGAGACACTTTGTCAGCTTCAAAAGCACAGTGTCTTTCAACTAAGCAGAGTGTAGTTTGTGGCCTAACAGACTATTGCGTCAGCCAGAACTCCTGTATGCCGCTGCGGGTAAGAAAAGTTACTGGTAATACGGTGTTCATAAAACCAATTTCTAATGAACTAAGAGGAAAAAAATTGGGAGTGACCTTTTAAAAGTATACCGTGTATTGTAACTAATGCCATAATAGGTAGTAATAATCATTATAAACAGCTTTTTAAGGTTGGACTTGAGTCTTCACAGCCACTCAGAAAACCCTTTGAACTTGAGGATGCCCTCACAATTGGTGGTGTCACTACTTGGATGTATGTACCCTGGGTTCTGGCACTAACAAGACACTTTGTGTTGACTAGGGAATAGTATTCCTTGCATTTTATAAGTAATACCTAGCATTACCCAACCAGTAATAATATAAAAGACTTATCAGGGTTGGATAAAGCTTTTAGAGCCAGCCAGAAAACCCATTGAACTTGGTAAAAAGTGACCTCTCAATCAGAAATGTCACTACTGGGGGCAGGTACACGGGTTCTGGTTGCTGGGTGGTGCCAACAAGTTCCTTTGTGTTAACCAAGGAGAGATTTCTTGTATTATAACTAATACCACAAACAGTAGTAGTATCCCTCTAAAAAAGGGGTTTCGGGAGTTGACACAAGCCTTTACTGCCAGTCAGAAAACACCATCTAGGGTATCTCTGCTGGGGGGGTCAGGAACCCTGGGTTCTGGTTGCTGGCAGAGCGCCAACAAGCCGCTGTGTTAACCAGTGGATAGTATTCTTGGTGTTCTAACTAATACCCACAAACGGTAGCCGTATCCCTCAAAAAAGGTTTACTATCGCTGCTGGGGGGGCAGGGACCCTGGGTCCTGGTTGTTGGGGGGGGGGGGGTGCCTCTATAAAAGGTTTTTCTAGATTGGACATAAGCCATTACAGCCAGAAAACCTATTGCCCTCACCATCGGGATTGTCACTATTTGGGGCATGTACCCGGGTTCTGGTTGCTGGGGGTTGCCAACAAGCCACTTTGTGTTGATCAGGAATTAGGATTAATATTAAATAATACAATACATGGAAATTATCTTAGAGGGTTTTTTCAGAGTGGAATGTGAGTCTTTACATAAAGCCTAATAAGCTTTTTTGCGTTCTTATAGATGTCCTCACCATCAGGGTTTTCACTAATTGGTGGGTCTTTTGTTCTGATTGGGGGGGCACCAAAAAGTCACTTTAGGAAATCCTGGGTATTAGTTATGCTATTCCCTATTCAACAGTAATAATATAAAATGTTTTTTAGGTTTGGACATAAGCCTTTATAGCCAACCAGAAAACCTATTCTACTTGGTAAAGTGCCCTCACGATCAGAAGTGTCACTATAGGGGCATGTAGCCTGGGTTTTGGTTGCTGGGGGGGGGGGGTGTCAACAAGCCACTCTGGGCCACATGTATGAAACAGTTTAGGTCTTAAACTCACTTTTTTTCCCAAAAGAAACCTATGGGCAAAAAAGTGAGTTTTAGACCAAAACGGTTTCATACATGTGTTAACTACAGAGAATATTTATTGTATTATAACGCATATGAAGAAAACTCCCCCAATATAAGATAGAGGACTGGGAATCCTCACAATCGCTTATGCCAGTATTTTCTTAATGCTTAGAAACACAAACCACAAGAAGTAGAAAATACTTGATCTAAAATATAACTTTTAATATATTTCATTAAGATATCAAATACTACAATACCCTACACTTACCCTATATCCTACACTAAAACCTACCTATCCAAAATTAAGGGGTACCCGTCCCAATAAGGATGACCACAACCGGAACCTAACCTACTCACAAGATACCCTAGTACACCCTATCAGTATCTATAAATCTACACAGATATACATTCAAACATCACTACAATATCATCTATACCCCCAATATGAACAAAGGTCCTTTGTTCATATTGGGGGTATAAATGATATTGTACTAAATACCCATAATAAATTAAAATCTCAAAAAGGGTTTTTCCAGAAAGCCGAAAATCCCTTTTAACTTAAAGATGTCCTCCCCATCAGGGTTTTCATTACTGGGGGGGGGGGGGGGGGGGGGGCCCCTCTTCTGTCTTGAGTTCTGGCACCAACAAGGCTTGACCAGGATATCGGAGGGGGGGGGGGGGGAGGGCAAGGCAACAGCAGCGAGCTAAATCTATGCCCCAAGTGAAGAAAAGCCTAGCTACAACTGCTTGTGATCCCTCCACTGGGCTCCATAATGGTGGCCACCTTAATTACACACCTTCATTTCTTAGCACAAGACCTTAGGAGTCACAGGCTCCAGATGGTTGCTGCTTACAAGAAGCAAGGCCGGTTTTGACCCAGGCCTATTACGTACATAGGTGCCTGCGTCGTACCTGGGATAGAAATCTCCTAAATCCTGTGTGTATAAAGGAAACCTGTGCATGTTCTGTGTCCGCAGTAGCTTCCCAGCTTTCTGCACCATCCTCATAATGCCATAAATCACATCCTGCCCATAGCTACACAGCGTGACCTCCTGTCCTCACATTCCATTGCCTTTGACAATAAACAAGATGAGCCAACATTGACCCTGGGGGTATTCAGATATGGAGGAATCGCAGCAACAAGGATGGGGGAGGATGCAGGAAAAAATGGGTCAGACATTGAAACGAAGGACGCGCTGAGGATGAGGCGCATAGAATATGGCCTTCCCCGACACGAAGACATAGAACAGTGACGGGAGGTTTCATTGCACATAGCGTAATGTAACCGAACATATTATAACGTAAAAAAAAAAAAATTGAGGAAAAGTCAACATTTTTAAAATTTATGACCCACAAATCCCAGCCTCTGTATTGTAGATCCTGAAAAGGGCTCTGGCCAGGAAGACCCTCTGTATGCAGCATTGTTACACCAGGTTTTTATGCCTCAGGGCAGATCTGTGGGGCCCTTCTGGTTCTTTTTGAAATGGAAAATTGTTCAAAAATTGCTGTATGTGTAAAGGGTACATCCAATATCACAGCAATGTATAGTAAGCACTGGATTCAGACGATGTTCTGAAGCTCTGTCTATGGTGGGGTCCAGAAGCAATTGCACCTTGGGCTTATGTTTTACCCCTGCAGTCATATTTTTTTTTTTTTCTTAATGAACTGGGAAACCCAAACCTTTTTTACCTTGGGGCGAAATGTGAAAAAAAGTAATTGCACCATGTTTGCGGAGGTTTTGTTTTTATTATTTGGTATAAGTGTTCTGTAGTCTGAGGTTGGTACATTTTCGAATATGTAGGGTTTTATTCCTTTTAAAAAAAAAAAAAAAAAAAAAATCTTAAATTTGCACTGCCGGGCCATTTGCTGCGACCAATACCTGTTTTTTATTTTTCCACCTATAGATTTAAGTGTGGGCTCATTTTTTGCGGACTGCAGTATAGTTTTAACTGGTACCAATTTGGAATACATGCGACTTTTAATTCAAATTTTTTGAGGACCTGAAATGACAAAAACCCAGTTTTTGACATTTGGAATTTTTATTTTATTTTTTTTTTTTTTCTTCACTGTTCAGCGTACAGGATAAATGTTAGATTTTAATCAGACATTTTATGAATGCAGTGATACCAACGATGCATATATATTTTTTTTTTATTTTATTTGTAAAATGGCAAACGATGGGTGATTCTGTACTTGTAATTTATATAGAATAGGTTTTTTGCACTTGTACAAGCAGTCCCCCTAGCACACTTGACTACTTGGGGACTCGATCACTTGTACACCCTTCATTAAAAAAATGCAGAAGCTTGTACCAAGATGGTGTCTTCAGGCAGGAAGTAGTAGAAGCATTAACATGGCGGCTATGAAAGCCTTCATTAGGCTTCCAGCTGCCATGTTAAGCATCCGACTCACCATGATCTCGATGTGGGGGGCCGATCGGAGGGAAGAGTGGTGCGCAGCATTCATGGCTGCAGCATCGAAATGGTTAAACAGCAGGCTCTGATCCCTGATGTTAGTGCTGGGTGTCGGCTGTAATGGTCGCCTAAGGGCAAGGCTTAGCTTGTGCGTGTGTTTTATAGCTCCTTATCAACAATAACAATTACTCAAGTCCATTGGCAGTAAGGGGGTAAAGTGGTTATACGGGGTTAGACAAACATGGCTCCTTTCTGCAAAAAAAAAACCTGTCCTCCAAGTAATGTGTTCTATCATAGCTCAACTACATAGAAGTGAAAGGAGCAGAGCTGCAATACCATACACAACCTGTGGTCAGGAGTGGTGCTGTTTGTGTATAAAGCATTGTGGGGTTTTTTTTTTTTTTTTTTTTTTTTAATTCTGAGTGTCGCCTGTAATCTGCCTCCAGTTTCTAATGGGACAACTAATATGTTGTATGTATTGCAGTTTTCATTGTACTACGTGACCTTCAATAGAACATACCCAACACAATAGAACATACATTTTGTTGGGTAACACAAATTAATATAATGGAACAGATCAGGGCTACTTCCATTACATAATGGAATATAGTGTAACAGGTCAGACCCATTGGAGCAACAGAGGATCCACCATAGGCCCAGGCTCTGACACAAGCTCATCCCCAAGAGGTCCAGTAGACAATGGTAGAATATTCATCACGATGTATTTTCCTCTCTAGGTGTGTCCATATTGATGGAACCGGTGCTGTCCCTTATCCCCCTGGCTGTTTTGTTTGGTATCTTCCTGTACATGGGTGTCACCTCACTGAATGGAATACAGTTTTTCGACCGTCTCCTTCTCACCTTGAAGCCACCAAAATATCATCCTACAGAACCTTATGCAACATGGGTGAGTGATGCCAGGATGTAGAGGGATCTGTATGGTGGATAGTTCCATTGTTAAAATTAGAGACAACGTGGTGGGGCCCTCCTGGGTCTGTTCAAAAAAAAGTCTTCTAAATTGCTCATGGTGAGTGGGGGTCATAGCCACAGATTTTGTTAGGGGGGGACCAGGAGTTTCATGATATGCCTTTGGCTATGGCTAGTCATGGTTAAAGAAAGAGGATTGGGATTTGCTTAGGCAAGGAGAAGTGTTACAATAAAAATGGAATGGAGACAATGAGATGGACATGTCGGTTATGGGACATTGAGGGTGGTTATAGGAGTCACCCACCTGGGACCGGGATGGTTAGGCAAATGTAGGTGACTGTCTAGGACTCCACTTCATCCCAGGCACAAAGGGACCACAAGGAGGCATGGAGTGGGCTGAAGTTTCGATTGGGGTAGATGGGGGGGGGCGCTATGTGATTTATTTGCCTAGGGCACCAGAATACCTTGTCCCAGTCCTGCACTCACCTCTTACATTTCCAATCATTGTAAGGATCTACCAACAATAAGTGCGTCTTAGCTGTACCCATTTATAGGTTGTAATTTGCGGTGTTTAATTCCCCTGCGGTGCCAACACTGGTAGGCTGAAGCATTACATCAATGGGCCATGATTTATAGACCATGTAGTAATGCAGAACATCAGGCCATGTAATAGACTATGGAAAAATATGCTTTATGTTATTTGCAGGTTAAGACTTGGCGTATGCATGTATTCACACTGATGCAGACGATCTGCTTGGCTGGTCTGTTTGCGGTGATGTTCACCCCGGTCTCCCTGGCCCTTCCATTCATCCTCATCCTCACTATCCCAGTCCGCAGGTTCCTCCTGCCTTGCATCTTTTCAAGCCTGGAACTCAAATGTGTAAGTATTCAAGCTCCATATATAGTGCCTCCTCAGTCATGAATAGCCCTATATCAGCCTCTAGTTGGATGGGGTGAGGGGTTGTGTAGCATTTAAATAGCAGGAACGGCAACCTGTTAATGGCAGATACAGTGGATGTGTGCAAACCATAACCACACCATATGGCCCCTTCTCGGTAACAGTACTGCCAATCTCCACCATCATCTGCTTCCTCCTGTACACATAGGAATGGTACGGATAACTCCTCACCTAACCATGTTGGAGAACCTCAACCTTTCATCACTACATTATCCTATATCTGGTGCTAGGCTGCAATTGGCCATCCCATCACCTAACCATGATCAACAATCTGAACCCGCCATGGTGGCCTCACTACAGATGACCCATCCTAGTGATCATCCAATATCTGGTGCTGGATCACCCCATACCATTGACAGGATGACGGGTTAGGGGTACTCATTGGGGTCCCTTAAGTCACTAACCAGGTACATCCAGCATGGCCGTGAAACTTTGTCCATGTTGGTGCTTTGGGATCCCTAAGGAGAGAGAGCCCAGATCAGGTTGGCTGCCTCCCTTACCCTCCTCTGTAGACCCAACAATGTTAACAAACAAGTGTGTGATGAGAGAAAGGGGTCTTCTTATCTTGGGAACTAGAGATTTGCAGCTTTCTGCTTTAGCCATGGAGCATGGAAAGGTGGCTGAGCATACGTGGCTCTCTCCAGTCACTTCTTCAGGAGTACTTGAAACTCTGATAAAAGTTAACAGAGATAACCACACAGGCTTGGCCACCTCTCTGTTCTTTATGGTCACAACAGAAACCCTTAAAACCAAGTATCCTGGAAAGTATGAGGGCCCAAGTGACTAAGAGGGTGGTGGTGTTAACTTGGACCACAAGGGGCCTAATTTAAAATTTTGCTATGTACCCTCCTACATGGAACCTTGATCTAATGAATGTCTACCATCACCCTCCTTCTCTTTATAGCTGGATTCAGATGATGCATCGGTCCATTTGGAAGAAGAAGAAGGTCAAGATGTCTACAATGAAGTTCAGATGCCTATTTAACCCAGCACTATGTCCAGAAATATGGGACAACCCACATAACGCTGCCATCACATATAACATATGTTAGGAGAAAGTCCTTCTATAAAACCCATAGGATCATGTAACCCAAGTATTGAGAACCTCAAGGTGTTCTCCTTCCTTAGCAATGCAATCTACGTTCCAATCATGATATTTTTAAATGTTTTTTTTAAATGCACCATTTTAAAATGTGACTAAGAAAAAAAGGACATAAAACGCTGCAATTTTAGATTTTTTTTATTTTTTTTTAAACATTCTTAACTTTCCTATTGAATATTTTAATAACTTAAAGGGGCTTTATGAGATTAGAAAAACATGGCTGCTTTGATCCACAGACGGCGCCGCTAGTGTCTGGGTTGCTTTTGGTCTGGCTGCTTTCAAGTGGCTGCAATATCACACCTGCCCAATGGTGCCGCGTGGTGCTGGGTCTAGAAGAGAGCAGCCATGTTTTACTTGATTTTTTTTTTTTTTTTTTTTTTTTTATATTTAAAGGAGCACTGAGCAAAATGTATACCCAGTTATCACAGGATCTAAAGCGGCGGAGCATGACACCAGGAAAAAAACCATCAAGCAGAGCTCCTGTGTGATGCTCCACCAACTTCAGGCCCCGCATTAGGTATAACACAGTGGATCCATTCTGCCTAGTGTTCTTTTAAGGCTAATGCGCTTTTGCTTTAAAAAATAAATAAAATAAAATATTAAAAATCTGTAAATATGTTTGAAAATAATATATTTAGTTATAATATACTCCCCTCGAGCCCTGTTTTTTTAATTCTGAACTGAAGGTATCTGATTGCAAACAAAAATTAGGAAATTCATATATGGTCGTAAGAGATGTGTTTGATAGATTGCAATCATTTTTGTATTTTATTACCTGTTTTTTGTAAGAAAATATTTTTAGTGGCAATTTGATGCTTTGCAGAACTGGATATTATAATATGTGACCAATTCTTTTATACAAATAATAAAATATACGACTACATTCTGTTCCACTTATTTCAAAAAAATTAAAATTACAAAAATGTATGACAAAGCTAGATTTCGGGATTGGCAAAGCGGGCAGTTGCCTAGGGCCCTTTTTCCTCCCCAGAGGCACACCGAATTTAACATGGATTCCTTCACTGCAACTAGAGCATAAGGAAATGCAAAAAATAGAGGGGTACAGCGACCAGTGATGTGCGGCTCGGTTCATTTCAATAAGCGCTCTCAGTTCACAGGTACAAATATAACAGCAGATATATCGCTGAGGAGGATCCCTGACAACAAAACTTGTATCACAAAAGGGAATAGACCTATAGTAAAATTTTACTTTTAATGTTCTTTAGAGCATTAATTTTAATGAGTGGCATGTGATTACTGAAGCCAATCAGCGCTGGCTGCAGTCACATGCCACACATTTAGAGAGAGACACTCCGCTAGAACCAGAGGAGGGTAAGTATACTTTTTTTTTTTTTTTTTTTATGTTGCTAGAACCTGAGAGCTGATGGTGTTTTCTTATGAGGTAGAGAGCTCTTTAAAATTAACAGCACAGTGCTGTCTACTTTGTCACAGAATGCCCCTCGTCCCTATAATACATGTAATACATAGAGTAAATTTATAGGGATTGTCTGGGTTATTTTTCCTAAATATACTGAGGCTGTTGGTGCTCTGACAAAATAACAAGAAACACTTGCTTCTCCTCTCATTCACCATTTCAGTGCTGCCGCCTTCTCCTTTGGTTCTTCCGGCTGCTGAAGTTGGATCAAGATCACTGCAGCCACTGTTTGGTGGCAGGGATCATCACTGCTTGTAGCCGTACACTTATGAATGGTGATGTCTGGCAATGGCATGTGACCACAACCGTCAATTAGTGGCTGCAGTGATCTCCAGCCAAACGCAGCAGCTGGAAGTCAACAGGAGAACTAAATGAGTTGATAACAGCGATAGAAACGTGGTGTGTGTGTGTATATAAAATGACACAAAAGAAAAAAGGCAAGGGGGTGCACAATTGTGAAACTAATTAGGGAATAGGGAACACAATGTAATTGTGCTCACCTGGATGAGTTGTGCTTTTGGCTTAGACACAACTCTCATCATCAACGGAAAGCCTCCATGCGAAGCCCAAATCTACAGCAGCCGCAGGTCCTCGGATCCCACACGTCACCCAGCGACGGTTGGGAAGAGGTAGAATAACCAAAAAAAAGAAAAAAACGACCCAGCGCTCGTGGATAGTGCAGCATCGCAGGCAAATGGATTAGGACATATATTTGTTTTAAAATACGGCAAAGGGTTGTTACACCCTGCACAATTTAAAAGTTAACGCATTTCGTGTCTGGACCGACACTTCATCGGAAGCTATGATACAGTCTGAGTTTCTAGACCTTTTAAAGAAACAATAGGTTCATCATTGGAGGAGATAAATGTCAATCAAGCAGCAGAAATGTGGGAGTTAGTTATGGAGATATCAAGATAATCATTGGAAAAGGAAGTGGGCAGATGCCCCGAAGGATCTCCATGTCTGTTGGGAAGATAGCGAGTCCATCGATAGACAGTCTATCCCAAAGGTCTTAATGAAATAGTGCAATAAGTACTTTAGAACAACCAATTTATATATAAATTGATATATATATATTTTTTTTTTTTGAGCTTTTCAAGCTGTTAAACAGTATTATAATGAAAACACTAAGGGATATTTCTATTTCATAAATAAGAACTCATTTGCCATTTATTTTCCTTTGGCCATTTAACATCATCATAGCTATCTATGGAAAACACCATGGGGAGTAGCTCTTAATCTGATTGGTTATGCTATAATATATATATATATTCTTTTTTTCAGGGCAGATGTAGCAATACTAATTGTGTGTAACTTTCTTATTTTTTGTAAAATATTTTGTGAAATTTGTAAAATGGCAAAAGGGGGTAATTTGAACTTTTTAACTTTTTTTTTTTTTTTTTTAATACTTTTAAAACTTTTGTTTTTCACCTTTTAGAAAGCAGTCCCCTTACGGTATGTGACCATAAGGGGGCTTGATCACTTCTACATCCTTCTGCATTACATAAATAATGTAGAAGGGTGTACCAAGATGGCAGTTCTATAGCTTCCTGGAGCAGGAAGTAATAGAAGTGTGAACACAGCCGCTATGAAAGCCTTCATTAGGCTTCCAGCTGCCATGGTGACCGATCAGCACCTTGCAATCTTGTTCAAAGGGGAGGGAGCGACCAGAGGGAGCACAGTTTCTCTTTCTTTTAGATGCCGCAGCATCTTAATGGTTAAACAGGGTTTGGCGCCAGCTCTGAATCATGCTATTTTTGGTGGGTGTCGGCTGTAATAATAAGCCAGGAATTGTCACCTACCCATACGTCCATTGTTGGTAAGGGGTTAAAGGTATAAATAATGGCTCCACATTTCAGAGAACCCGCGGGGGAGTGCTAGACAGCAGAAAGCCTGCAACTGGTTCTGCCTCACACTGATGAAGATTCGGCCTCATTTATCAGTCCTGTCTAACAATAAGACTCTTTGTTGCCCGTGGCAACCAATCAGCGCTCATAGCAACCAGAGTCCATACCAACCAATCGGAGCTCAGTCTTTGTTTTTCCAGAGCAGTGTAAGAAATGAAAACTGAGCTCTGAATGGTTGCTCTGAGCTCTGAACGGTTCCTATGGGCAACAAAGACAGTCTTACTGTTACACATTTTTGATAAAGGGAGCCCTTGTCTCAGTGGTGTAGCTATAGGGGCTGTAGCATTCGCACTTGCGACCAGGTCCCTGAGCCAAGGGGACCCACAGGCCCCCTCGCAACACAGCTGCATTGCTGGGTCATAGGGACACAGCGAGGCAGCGATCACAGCCACTGCCTGCTCGGTCCAGGCTGAGGCAAAGCGGCAACATACACCGATATTGGCTTCTTATCCCACTGAAGGCAGCAGTGCAATGTTATGTCATTAGGATCCTGTCTGTACTAGGTCCTAAGCTTGGGGCCTAGTAGACGCCAGAACTGGTGTTCCGGAGCGCACGGCGTGATTATGTGACGCCGCCTGCTCCGTTTTGAAAGACAGGTGCTCGGCAGGAGAATAAGGGAGATGTCGTACCTATATACCATATGGGGCCCTTTCTATCTACTAGAAAGGGTCCCTATCTACCTGTGTACCTACTAGAAGGGAACCTATCTACCTGCGTACCTACTAGAAGAGGCCCTATCTACCTGTCTACCATAAGAGGCACTATATGTCTACCTACTATAAGGTGCTTTATCTACCTACCTACTAGAAGAGACCCTATCTACCTGCCTGCCTACCTACTATAAAGGGCCCTGCTTACCTACTATAAGGGGCCCTGTCTACCTGCTTACCTACTAGAATGGGCCCTGCCTACCTAGAATAAGGGGCATTATCTACCTGCCTACCTACCATAAGAAGCCCTAGCTACCTGCCTACCTACCATAAGGGACCCTAGCTACCTGCCTACCTACTATAAAAGGCCTTATTTACCTGCCTACATACCATAATGGGTCCTATATACATGCCTATCTACCTACTAGGGGCCGTAACTACTTACCTCTTAGAAGGGGCCCTATCTACCTACCAACTATCTACCTACTATGGACCATAACTATTTATTAAAATGGGCCCTATCTACCTACCATAAGGGGCCCTATCTACCTGCTTATTAGAAGGGGCCATTTCTACCTGCCTATGTACTATAATGGGTTCTACCTACTAGAAGGGGCCCTATCTACCTACAAGAAGGGGCTCTATCTACGTGCCTACCTACCATAAGGGGCCCTATCTACCTGCCTACCTACTAGAAGGGGCCCTATCTACCTGCCTACCTACTGGAATGGAGCCCTATCTATCTGCCTACCTACTATAAGAGGCCCTATCTACCTGCCTACCTTCAATAAGGATCCCTATCTACCTGCCTACCTACTGGAAGGGCCCATATCCAGTGCCGTTCCTAGGGGCGGGCGAGGCGGGCAATCGCCCGGGGCACCGTGGGTCCGCTCACCCGTGAGGGTCGCCGCCCGCCCGTCCGGAGATCAGCCCCTGACTCTGCGCGGCCGTTGTAAAACAGCCGTGCAGTCAGTCAGCAGCTGCACACTTGCTGTGCAGCTGCTGCTACAGGGAGGAGACAGGAAGGATCGTTTCCCTCCTGCCTCCTCCCCTGTATGTATCGGCGCTCATTGAGCACCGATACATACACAGTGTCGCAGGGGGCGCACAGCATTCACCGCACCCCCTGCACCGCTGGGATCTGCTCGGTCGGCAGCTCTGCCGCCGAGGAGATCCCTGGGAGCTGCGTGACAGCGTTAGCGGTGTGAGGACGTCATGCCGCTTACACTGCTCAGCAGCTCTCGGACCGGGACGCGCGGACCGAAGTGAGTATTTTTTTTATTTCTAATTAGCTACAGTGCCATCACCTGGTATAGGGGCATCTATTGGCTATAAAGGGCATCATCTGGTACAGGGGCATCTACTAGCTACAGGGGGATCTACTGGCTACAGGGGCATCACCTGGTACAGGGGCATCTACTGGCTACAGGGGCATCACCTGGTTATAGGGGCATCACCTGGTACAGGAGCATTTATTGGCTATAGGGGCATCACCTGGAACAGGGGCATCTACTGGCTACAGCGGCATCACCCGGCTACAGGGGCATTTACCTGGCGTTACGGTGCTTCTAGCTGGCTATAGGGGCATCTACCTGGCTATAGGGGGCAACTACCTGGCTATAGAGGGCTACTACCTGGCTACAGGGGCTACTACATGGCTACCAGGGGGCATATTACATATCTACCATATGAGGTGCTATTGATGGGGAATTTGTATAGAGATAGGAATTGGTAGAGAAGTGCTGATAGAGGAGTCTAAGGCCATGTTCACACGGCTTAAAATGGGCCGTATTTCGGTCCGTAATTACGCGCCGAAGTGCGCCAATTACGGGCCGAAAACGGCCCATTCATTACGGTAATTCACAATTCTCATAGAGAACTATGGATTACGCCTCCCCTCCCGGCGAAGCCGCCGATCGGGGAGATAATTGACATGTCACTTTCTAGCGGCGTATACGCGCCGCTAGCAGTGATTGTCCCGCCCCGCCCCCGTCCACACGGCGTAATTGCGGGGCGTAATTACGCCCTGCAAATACACCGTGTGAACATAGCCTAAGATGTTTGTTTTGTAAATTTTACAGTGAAGAGTTGTGGCTGGGAGAAGTCGTCATGGCGTCTGGGACAGATGGAGAAGAAGAGGAGAAAGAGAACAGTTCTTCAGAGACGTCTCTTGTAAGTGCCTGGATGTAACTTTACTGTAATTGCTTATATGTCTGCAGAGCCTGTGTACAACTGGTATTCCACAACTGTATGGTCACTGTATGCTGGTAATATTAGTTGTAGTATAATGGTTTGTATTCAGTAATGGTCAGTTTGTATTATTCAGTCACTATGTGGTGATATGTGGTCAGGGTGTTGCGGTAGTCAGTCACTATGTGGTGGTGATACGTGGTCATGGTGTTATGGTATTATTCGGTCACTATGTGGTGGTGCTATGTGGTCTTAGTAGTACATTGGTACTATTAGCCTGGGATTCTGGTTGGTGTAACAGTGTTATTTGGCAACTGTATGACTATTATTTTGTAGTTTTATATGTAGCAGATTGTGGTAAAGCTTTTTTTGTATATTTTAGATTTGGTTGATGGTGATGCATTGTGTTGCATTATGTTATGGAGGGGGGCGAAATTTCTTCACCTCGCCCTGTGCAGTTTAGCCTAGGAACGGCCCTGCCCCTATCTACTATAAGAGGCCCTATCTACCTGCCTACCTATCATATGGGGCCCTTTATACCTGCATACCTACCATAAGGGGCCATGTATTCCTACCTACTTATTATATGGGACCCTATCTACCTTCCTACCTACCATAACAGGCTCTACCTGCATATCTACTGTAAGGGGCCCTATCTATCTACTAGAAGGGGCCCTATCTACCTGCCTACCTACTGGGAGGGGCCCTATATACCCAGCTACCTACTGGAAGGGCCCCTATCTGCCTGCCTACCTCCTATCTACTTTCCTACTTACCATAAGCAGACCTATCTACCTGACTACCTACCATAAAGGGCCCTTTCTACCTGCCTACCTACCATAAGGGGCTCTACCTACTAGAAGGGGCCCTATATACCTACTAGAAGGGGCTCTATCTACTTGCCTACCTACCATAAGGGGCCTTTACAACTGCCTACTAGAAGGGGCCCTATCTACCTGCCTACCTACTAGAAGGGGCCCTATCTACCTGCCTATCTACTATAAGAGGCCCTATCTACCTGCCTATCATAAGGGGCCCTATCTGCCTGATTACCTACTATAAGGGGCCTATCTACCTGCCTCCCTTAAATAATGGTCCCCATCTACCTGCCTACCTACTGGAAGTGCCCCTATCTACCTTCCTACCTACCATAAGGGGCTCTGCCTGCCTACCTACTGGAAAGGGCCCTATATACCCGGCTACCTACTGGAAGGGCCCCTATCTGCCTGCCTACCTCCTATAAGAGGCCCTATCTACTTTCCTACTTACCATAAGCAGCCCTATCTACCTGCCTATCATAAGGGGCCCTATCTACCTGAATACCTACCATAAAGGGCCCTTTCTACCTGCCTACCTACTATAAGGGGCTCTACCTATTTATTAGAAGGAGCCCTATTTACCTGCCTACTTACCATAAGGGGCCCTTTCTACCTGCCTACCAACCATAGGGGGGTCCTATCTACCTGTCTACTAGAAGGGGCCCTAGCTACCTGCCTACCTACTATAAGGGGACCTGTCTACCTGCCTCCTAGAAGGGGCCATATCTACCTGTCTAATTGCCTAATAGAAGGGGGCCTACCTGTCTACCTACTATAAGAGGCCCTATCTACCTGCCTACCTACCATAAGGAGCCCTTTCTACTTGCCTACTTACAATAAGGGGCTCTACCTACCTACTAGAAGGGTCCCTATCTACCTACCTACTAGAAAGGGTCCTATCTACCTACTGGAAGTGGCCCTATCTACCTGCCTACCTACCATAAGGGTCTCTATCTACCTACCTAGTGGAAGGGTCCCTATCTAGATGCCTACCTGCTATAACAGGCCCTATTTACCTGCCTACCTACCATAAGGAGCCCTTTCTACCTGTCTACCTACCTTAAGGGGTCTTATCTACCTTCCTACCTACCATAAGGGGCTCTACCTACTTGAAGGAGCCGTATCTACCTCCCTACTTAAAGGGGACTTATCTACCAGCCTACGTACTGGAAGGGGCCCTATCTACCTGCTTAGCTAATGGAAGGGGACCTACCTACTTACCATTAGAAGTGGCCCTATCTACCTACCTACTAGAGAGGGCATCTACCTACTATAGGGGGCCCTATCTACTTACCTACCTACTACAGGCGGCCCTATACTGAAGGGGGACTTTACCTACTTAAAAGAAAGAGTCTGACATTTATTTGACTAATTTTTAGGGTCTAAACTACCTAAAAGGAGCATGCCTGCCTATTTTTTTTTTTTGGGGGGGGCTGCCAACTATATGGGATGTGTTTCTACCTACTGGGGGCCCTATAATTGGGCAGGGGCACTTTAAATATTTGGAGTACAATTACTGTGTAGGGCACCAATGTGGGCATTTTACCATTTGGGTTACTGTGGATGGGAAGTTTGTACAAAGGTAAGAATTGATAGAGAAGTGCTGGAAAAGTGAGAAATCTAACAAGATTGTGTCGTAAATTCTGCAAGGACGAGTTGTGTCTAGCAGAAGACATCATCATGGTCTGGAGTGGATGGAGAAAGAAGCAGGAAGGAGAATAACTCATCAGATGTCACCTGTGAGTCCCTGGATGTAACTGCACTGTAATCAAAGATATGTCTGCAGGGAGCCTGTGTACACTGGTATCTACCACTATATGGTCACTGTATGGAGGTAATAGTGGTCTTAGTGTAACAGTTTATATTCAGTAAAACCCATGATGGTTTTATTGAGTCTCTTTCTTGGGGTGATATGTGGTCATGATGTTGTGGTATTATTTGGTCTTTGTGCATTGTTTTTATTAGTATTATTGGTCTTTGTATACTGGTTTGATCAGTAACATTATAGTGGTATTAGTCATTACATAGTGGAGACATTCAGTGATCATGTGGCGGTATTTTTTAGCCCTGGTATACGTACTGACTGGCAGAATACAGATAACATTTCAACTAAACCAAACGCTTTGGATGTATAACTTGTTTTTCTTTGGCCCCATTTTAAATGAATTTTCTTCTATTAGACAATTCCTTTAAAGGGGTTTTGCCACGATCTAATGTTGACGTGGGATCCTCCAAAATGGGTATTTAATCACTTTTCTAAATATATGTGATTATAAAAAGTGTAGTCTGTGAGAGCTACATTAGCTACGACCAGGAGCTGATCTGGCCGCGCTTGCGTTGTTTGCACTTCTTATCTGATGGCAGGGCACATAAACGAGCTTTGAAGGGAGTAGGAGAAAAGAGCCTGTGTCTTTTGTATAGAGCACAGGTGTCAAACTGCGGCCCTCCAGCTGTTGGGAAACTACAACTCCCATCATGCATTTATATAATCTATAACAGTGGGCATTATGGGAGTTGTAGTTTCCCAACAGCTGGAGGGCCACAGTTTGACACCCCTGGTATAGAGAATCCACTGGTTGTAATGTAATTATCTGAGTAAACATGCACACGCTCCCTGGCTCCCTGCTCAGCCCTCATCTTCCCCCTGCAGCAGTCCTGCCTGCTTGGAACTTATCTTCTCTCCTGAGCCGATAAGCAGATAAGAGGGAGAAACAAAACCAGTAGAGCTTGTGCACAATACAGTTCTCCTCTGTGGATTAGCCAAACAATGTTTACTCAACTACAAAGACTGAATATCAGCCTCAGGAACGTGCATGGGAGGTGGAGCGATGACATCACAGAGGAGGTACTTGTTTTTTTAAATACAGAAAAACAGCGCCCCTTTTCTCAAGACTTTAGATCAGAGTATCAGCCTGTTAGGTGAGGAGATCACTTTTTGGCAAAACCCCTTTAAGTAGAAATAATTTTCTGTACACCGTAGACATCCATCACTCCAAGTAATGAACCTGTTGTTGAAAAGTAGTGGTCCTCAGCCATGGTCTGGGGGCCCAAGCTGCAGTTTTGCACCCAAGCCGATGAGTCCTTAGCTACGCCCCTGTCTTGTCTTTGCTCCCGAGTGGGCCCCAGAACATTTGCTATGGCTAAAGTTACACCCATGTATGAGTATCTGGCTAGCAATGCTGTTCTTTGCTGATCTTCAGCTCCCTATGGATCAACAACATGTCTGTACAATGTTTACGGGATGATTTATGTGCCGGGCAGGTTTCCACTAAATTTACTGATTTTTGGGGATTTTGTAACGGCTGCAGTTTTGGACGGAGCCAAGTGCACTCAGCTAGGACTAGCTTTATTCTAGTATTCTTGTCCCATTTGTTCCTGTTTCACAAGATGAAGAACCAGCGGGCACTGCCCGAAAAGGAAGAGGTGCAAACAAACATCTAAACCACAATGTATACCATAGAGAGAAAGATGGCCTCTATCTGCATGTACAAAGTGTCTCTTTTCCTCCATAGTACACTTTGTTTTAGTTTTTTGTTAGTATCCATAATCTCAGTGCATTGTGTCATGCAGTGGATGCAATACTACAGCAGTGCTCCAGATGGCGCTGCTACCTGTGCTCTTTTCTGGGCTGGGCTTGGGAAGCAGAGGAAGCATTGGCTGCCAGAGCTGGAGGTGTGCAGCCAGGGAGAAGGCAGAGCTGCGAGCACAGGAGCGGCTGCTGCATGTCACATATACATCCTATAATGCACATAGCACCCACCGAAGCTGCCACCATGTTCTAGGCCCAGGGACGGGGACAAGCCGAGCGAAGGGGCCCCAAGACTGATGCCACAACAGAGGCAAAACCTTGGAAAAGAGGGGTCGACCTACCATGTGCCCTTTATACTGGTATTCTTGTATGGCAGAGGGCCCCACATACCATGTGCCCTTTATACTGGTATTCTTGTATGGCAGAGGTCCCCCATCTAACATGTGCCCTTTATACTGGTATTCTTGTATGGCAGAGGGCCCCACATACCATGTGCCCTTTATACTGGTATCCTGTGTATGCAAGTCCTCCCATCTAACATGTCCCTTATACTGGTATTCTTGTATGGCAAAGGGAGGTCCCCCATCTAACTGTGCCCTTCACTGGAAACCTTGAATGGCAAGGGGGCCCCATCTAACAATCCCTTTATACTGGTATTCTTGTATGGCAGAGGTCCCCCATCTAACAAATACCCTTTATACTGGTATTCTTGTATGGCAGAGGTCCCCCATCTAACATGTACCCTTTATACTGGTATTCTTGTATGGCAGAGGGCCCCACATACCATGTGCCCTTTATATTGGTATTCTTGTATGTAGTGCCTGGCTCTGCACCCCCTGTACTGGAGGTAGTGCCCAGCTCTGTGCGCCCTGCACTGGAGTTAGTGCCTGGCTATGTGTGCCCCCTGTGCTGAAGATAGGGCCCGGCTCTGTGCCTCCTGTACTGGAGGTGGTGCCCGGCTCTGTGCCCCCCTATACTGGTTGTAGTGCCTGGCTCTGTACCCCCTGTGCTGGAGGTGGTGCCCGGCTCTGTACCCCCTGTGCTGGAGGTGGTGCCCGGCTCTGTGCCCCCTGTACTGGAGGTGGTGCCCGGCTCTGTGCCCCCTGTGCTGGAGGTTGTGCCCGGCTCTGTGCCCCCTGTTCTGGAGTTTGTGCCCGGCTCTGTGCCCCCTGTACTGGTTGTTGTGCCCGGCTCCGTGCCCCCTGTGCTGGAGGTGGTGCCCGGCTCTGTGCCCCCTGTACTGGAGGTGGTGCCCGGCTCTGTCCCCCCTGTGCTGGATGTAGTGCCCGGCTCTGTTCCCCGTGTGCTGGAGGTAGGGCCCGGCTCTGTACCCCCTGTGCTGGATGTAGTGCCCGGCTCTGTACCCCCTGTGCTGGATGTAGTGCCCGGCTCTGTACCCCCTGTGCTGGATGTGGTGCCCGGCTCTGTACCCCCCTTTGCTGGAGGTGGTGCCCGGCTCTGTACCCCCTGTGCTGGATGTAGTGCCTGGCTCTGTACCCCCCCTGTGGTGGAGGTCGTGCGCGGCTCTGTCCCCCCTGAGGGGTAGGTGGAGCCCGGCTCTGTGCCTCCTGTGCTGGATGTAGTGCCTGGCTCTGTACCCCCTGTGCTGGAGGTAGTGCTCGGCTCTGTGCCTCCTGTGCTGGATGTAGTGCCCGGCTCTGTACCCCCTGTGCTGGATGTAGTGCCCGGCTCTGTACCCCCTGTGCTGGATGTAGTGCCCGGCTCTGTACCCCCTGTGCTGGATGTAGTGCCCGGCTCCGTGCCCCCTCTGCTGGATGTAGTGCCTGGCTCTGTACCCCCGTTTGCTGTAGGTGGGGCCCGGCTCTGTCCCACCTGTGCTGGATGTAGTGCCTGGCTCTGTACCCCCTGTGCTGGATGTAGTGCCCGGCTCTGTACCCCCTGTGCTGGATGTAGTGCCCGGCTCTGTACCCCCTGTGCTGGGTGGGGTGCCCGGCTCCGTGCCCCCTGTGCTGGATGTAGTGCCCGGCTCTGTACCCCCTGTGCTGGATGTGGTGCCCGGCTCTGTGCCCCCTGTACTGGTTGTAGTGCCTGGCTCTGTACCCCCTGTGCTGGAGGTGGTGTACCCCCTGTGCTGGATGTAGTGCCTGGCTCTGTACCCCCTGTGCTGGATGTAGTGCCCGGCTCTGTACCCCCTGTGCTGGATGTAGTGCCCGGCTCTGTACCCCCTGTGCTGATGGTAGTGCCCGGCTCCGTGCCCCCTGTGCTGGATGTAGTGCCTGGCTCTGTACCCCCTGTGCTGGATGTAGTGCCCGGCTCTGTACCCCCTGTGCTGGATGTAGTGCCCGGCTCTGTACCCCCTGTGCTGGATGTAGTGCCCGGCTCTGTTCCACCTGTGCTCTATGTAGTGCCGGCTCTGTACCCCCTGTGCTGGATGTAGTGCCCGGCTCTGTGCCCCCTGTGCTGGATGTAGTGCCTGGCTCTGTACCCCCTGTGCTGGATGTAGTGCCTGGCTCTGTACCCCCTGTGCTGGATGTAGTGCCTGGCTCTGTACCCCCTGTGCTGGATGTAGTGCCGGCTCTGTGCCCCCTGTGCTGGAGGTGGTGCCCGGCTCTGTGCCCCCTGTGCTGGATGTAGTGCCTGGCTCTGTACCCCCTGTGCTGGATGTAGTGCCCGCTCTGTACCCCCTGTGCTGGATGTAGTGCCTGGCTCTGTACCCCCTGTGCTGGAGTAGTGCCGGCTCTGTACCCCCTGTGCTGGATGTAGTGCCCGGCTCTGTACCCCCTGTGCTGGATGTAGTGCCTGGCTCTGTACCCCCTGTGCTGGATGTAGTGCCTGGCTCTGTACCCCCTGTGCTAGAGGTGGTGCCCGGCTCCGTATCTGTCCCCATACCATGAAGCCGGCTGCGCCCCCTGTGTTGGATGCGGTGCCCTCCTCCGAGTCTGCCTCTGTACCCGGTGCAGGGAGTGCGCCCCGAGCTGGTGGTAGGACCGGGCTCCATGTCTGCCCCTGTACTGTGCATGAAGCCGGGTGCGCCCCCTGCGCTGATGCGGTGCCGGGCACTGCCAATACTGTGCGCACTGATCTGAGCTCCCCTGTACATGCGGCCGGTGTCACCCCTCTCCATGTTACCCGGCGCCCGTCTCTTGTGCACTGATCCGGGGTCTCTCATGTACGCGGAGCCGGGTGTGTCCGTGTTCCCCGGCGGCTCCCTGTACATGCTGGCGCTGTCACCAGGTCCCTGTCTTGTGCACTGACCCGGGGACACTCATGTACACGGAGCCGGGAGTGCTGGCGCCCGTCTGGTGCGCACTGCTGGGAGCCCCGTCTATGTGCTGGAGCTGTGACCCGGCTGCATGTTCCCCGGGGGCTCCCTGTACACGCCGGCGCCCGTCTCTTGTGCACTGATCCCGGGGCTCCCTGTACAGCTTGGCGCCCGTCTCTTGTGCACTGATCCGGGGCTCCCTGTACACGCCGGCGCCCGTCTCTTGTGCACTGATCCGGGGCTCCCTGTACACGCCGGCGCCCGTCTCTTGTGCACTGATCCGGGGCTCCCTGTACACGCCGGCGCCCGTCTCTTGAGCACTGAGCCGGGGCTCCCGGTACACGCTGGCGCCCGTCTCTTGTGCACTGATCCGGGGCTCCCTGTACACGCCGGCGCCCGTCTCTTGTGCACTGATCCGGGGCTCAATGTACACGCCGGAGGTGTCACCGGTCTTGTGCGCACTGCTCGGGTCTCATGTACTGCTGGAGCTGTCACACGGCTCCATGTTACTCGGGGGCTCCCTGTACACGGTGGCCCCGTCTGGTGCGCACTGCTCGGGGCCCGGTGTAGATGAGACCGAGTGTCCTGGATGTGTCACCCGGGGGTCCCCTGTACATACTGGCGCCCGTCTTTTGTGCACTGTCCCTGGGACTCTCATGTACACAGAGCCGGGTGCGCGATATGTGTCACCCGGCTCCATATTACTCGGTGGCTCTTTGTACACAGTGGCCCCGTCTGGTGGAGCCGGGTGTGCTGGCAGTATATGTTGGAGGTGTCACCCGGCCCCCGTGCACTGATCAGGGGACTCTCATATACACTGCATGTACACGCAGACGGGTGTGCTGGATGTGTCATGCTGGCGGTGGCGCCCGTCTGGTGCGCTCGGGTCGGAGCCCGTCTACGTGGAGCCCGTCTGGAGCGCACTGATGCGGGGGGAGGGGGGTTCTCATGTATGTGAGCCGGGTGTGCTGGATGTGTCACCCGGCGCCCCGTGTTCTGCACTGTCGGTGGCGCCCGTCTGGTGCACACTGCACTGATCCGGGGCTGGCGGTGGCGCTCATCTGGTGCGCACTGATGAGGGGGGGTTCATGTATTGGACGGCTGGATGTGTCTTGCGCCCCGCGGTGCGCATATGAGGGGGGGATCTCTGTATGTGACCGGTGTGCTGGAGGTGTCTTGCTGGCCCCCGTCTGGTGCGCACTGATGAGGGGGGCGGGGGGTTCTCATGTATGTGAGCCGGGTGTGCTGGATGTGTCACCCGGCGCCCCGTGTTCCTCACTTTCGCTGGCGCCCCTCGGGTGCGCACTGATGAGGGGGGGGATCCCATGTATGTGGAGCCGGGCGCGCTGGATGTGTCTTGCTGGCCCCCGTCTGGTGCGCACTGATGAGGGGGGGGTTCTCATGTATGTGGAGCCGGGTGTGCTGGAGGTGTCACCCGGCGCCCGTCTCCGTGCCCTGTCCCGGGGTCTCCGGGTTGCTGGCGGTGGCCCCCGTCTGGTGCGCACTGATGAGGGGGGGCTCTCCGTGTACATGGAGCCGGGTGCGCTGGAGGTGTCATGCTGCGCACGGCTCGGGCTACATGGCGGCCGCCTGGACGGATGTCTGTGCGGCGGGCGGAGCTGGGCAGCAGCTGGAGCCTGTGACGGGGGCGCCCGGCTGATTGGAAGGCAGCGCAGGCACGGAGCGCGGTGGAGGCGGGGGAAGTGCGAGCTCTCTGCGGGGACTGAGCCGAGTCCACGCCCGGGGCCAGCGCTGCGGATCTGGCCGTCATTCAAACCCCGCCGCTCCCCGGTGCTCCGGCAGCAGCGCCCGCAGGTGAGCCCCCCCCCCCCCCTCCCCGGACCTGCCCCCCCCGCCGGCAGGCGAGGAGGCCGAGGGGAGGGGCTCCCCCCTTGTCTGCCCCTCCTGCTGCGCGACCTGGGGGAAGGAGCAGGCGCCCCCCCCCTCCCCCGGAGCTCTCGCCATTACCCAGGGGCTGCTGCAGCTGCTTTGTCTCTGAGATCCGGACGCGGAGCTCGGCTGCGTCTTTTGTCCTTAGAGAAACACGAGGAGGAGCGGGTGAGTGCGGGCGCCGCCGCCGGCTCCGTGCTGCGGCGAGGCGGGCAGGACGCGGGCGAGGAGCCGCGGGCTCCGGGCACATGGCGGCGGCGGCGGGTGAGCGCCGCCCCCGGGGGGGCCGGGCAGCTGTGAGCGGCGAGGTCACCTCCAGGGAGCGGGCGTCGCCTGCTGCCTGTGCCCGTCGCCCTCGCCTCCTGCCCGGGCAGCCTCCCCGCCGGCTCGCGGTCGCACGATGCGGCGCGGATCCGGTTTTCCGCTCTTTGCGCGGTCGACGCGGACGATTTATTTTTTAATTTTTTTTTTCTTTAAAAAAAAAAAAAAATTAAATTTTTTTTTTTTGTATATTTAAAAAAAATGTTTTTACAAATTTTTCTTTTTTTTGGGACGGATTCGCAGTTTCGGCGCCGCCGGGCGGATCCGCTGACGGACGCGAGCCGGGCGGTGACGGATGAGGCGGCTCCGCTCGGCGGCGGCTCCCCTCCTCCTCCTCGCAGCGCTCTGCCCCGGGGGTTGGGGGG